>CAUYQV010016439.1:0-33252 GCA_963574575.1 Galagoides demidoff | reverse complement strand
GTCCTCCTCCTAAAATATTCCCCCAGGCCCATTTCTTCAAGAGTTTTCCCTACACTTTCTTCTAGTATTTTTATAGTTTCATGTCTTAAGTTTAAATCTTTAATCCAGTGAGAGTCTATCTTAGGTAATAGTGAAAGTTGTGGGTCTAGTTTCAGTCTTCTACAGGTCACCAGCCAGTTCACCCAGCCCATTTGTAAAATAGGGAATCTTTCCCCCCACTGAATGTTTTTAATTGGCTTGTCAAAGATCAAACAACGGTAAGTAGCTGGATTCATCTTTTGGTTCTCTATTCTGTTCCATACGTTTACCTCTCTGTTTTTGTGCCAGTACTATGCTGTTTTGCTATTGATTTATAGTATAGTCTGAGGTCTGGTAGCATAATTCCTCCTGCTTTGTTTTTATTTCTGAGTAATGTCTTGGTTATTTAAGGTTTTTTTCTGATTCCATATAGAATGAAGTATTTTTTTCTTTTTTTTTTTGCATTTTTTGGCTAGGGCTGCGTTTGAACTGGCCACCTCCAGCATAGGGGGCCAGTGCCCTACTCCTTTGAGCCACAGGCACCGCCCAAAAGTATTATTTTTTCAATATCTTTAAAGTATGACAGTGGAGCTTTAATAGGGATTGTATTAAAATTGTATATTGCTTTGGGTAGTATGGACATTTTAACAATGTTGATTCTTCCCAGCCATGAGCATGGTATGTTTTTCCATTTGCTAACACCTTCAGCTATTTCTTTTCTTAGAGTTTCATAGTTCTCCTCACAGAGATCTTTCACATCCTTTGTTAGATAAACTCCCAAATATTTCATCTTCTTTGGCACTATTGTGAATGGAATAGAAGTTCTTGACTGTTTTTTTTTTCAGCTTGACTATTGTCGGTATATATAAAGGCTACAGATTTATGAGTGTTGATTTTGTAACCTGAGACACTGCTGTATTCCTTGATCATTTCTAAGAGTTTTGTAGTAGAATCCTTGGTGTTTTCCAGATATACTATCATATCATCTGTGAAGAGTGAAAGATTGATCTCTTCTGACCCTATATGGATACCCTTGATCTCCTTTTCTTCCCTAATTGTGATGGCTAAGACTTCCATTACAATGTTAAAAAGCAGTGGAGACAATGGGCAACCTTGCCTGGTTCCTGATCTGAGTGCAAATGATTTCAATTTAACTCCATTCAATACAAGATTGGCTGTGTGTTTGCTGTAGATGGCCTCTATTAGTTTAAGAAATGTCCCTTCTATACCAATTTTCTTAAGTGTTCTGATATTGAATAGATGCTGGATATTATCAAAATTTTTTTCTGCATCAATTGAGAGAATCATATGGTCTTTGTTTTTTAATTTATTTATGTGATGAATTATATTTATAGATTTATATATATTGAACCAGCCTTGAGACCCTGGGATTAAACCCACTTGGCCATGGTGTATTATTTGTTCGATGTGTTGCTGGATTCTGTTGGTTAGGATCTTGTTGAACATTTTTGCATCAATATTCATTAGTGATACTGGTCTATAATTTTCTTTTCTTGCTGGGTCTTTTCCTGGTTTGAGTATCAAGGTGATGTTTGCTTCATAGAATGTGTTGGGTAGTATTCTGTCTTTTTCTATATTTTGGAAAAGGTTGAGTAGTATGGGTACTCGTTCCTCTTTAAAGGTTTGGTAGAATTCTGACGCGAAGCCATCTGGTCCTGGGCTTTTCTTTTTAGGGAGATTTTGTATAGTTGTTCAACATTTCCACTTGATTCTGGCTAAGTCTTGGGAGGTGGCATGCTTCCAAGTATTGGTCAATTTCCTTCAGGTTTTCATATTTCTGAGAACAAAGTTTCTTGTGATATTCACTAAGGATTTTTTGAATTTCTGAGGAGTCTGTTATTTCATCTTTACCATTTCTGATTGATGGAATTAGAGATTTTACTCTTTTTTTCCTGGTTAGGTTAGCCAAAGGTTTATCTATTTTATTGACATTTTCAAAAAACCAACTTTTTGATTTATTGATCTGTTGTAGAAGCCTTTTTTTTTTCAATTTCATTTAATTCTGCTCTAATTTTGGTTATTTCTTTTCTCCTGCTGGGTTTGGGATTGAAATGTTCTTCCTTTTCCAGTTGCTTGAGATGTCCTATTAAGTTTTTAACACCCTCTCTTTCCGTTCTCTTGAGGAAGGCTTGCAGTGCTATAAATTTCCCTCCTAGGACTGCCTTTGTAGTATCACGGAGGTTTTGATAATCTGTGTCTTCATTATTGTTTTGTTCCAAAAATTTGGTAATTTCCTTCTTAATCTTGTCTATGACCCAGCTATCATTCAGCATAAGGTTATTTAGCTTCCATGTTTTTGTATGATTATGCTTTTACATGTGGATATCCAGTTCTCCCAGCACCATTTATTAAATAGGGAGTCTTTCCCCCTGTGTATGATCTTGTTTGATTTATCAAAGATTCGGTGGCTGTAAGATATTAATTTCATTTCCTGGTTTTCTATTCAATTCCAAATGTCTATGTCTCTATTTTTGTGGCAGTACCATGCTGTTTTGACAACTATGGCCTTTAGTACAGCCTAAAGTCTGGTATGCTGATCCCCCCCCCCCCCCGGCTTTGTTTTTTTATTTATTTTGATTCACTATGTCACCCTCTGTAGAGTGAGGTGACATCACAGCTCACAGCAACCTCAAACTCCTGGCTTAAGTGATTCTCTTGCCTCAACCTCCCAAGTACAGGTGGGACTACAGGTGCGTGCCACAATGCCTGGCTATTTTTTGGTTGCATTTGTTTAGCAGGCCCAGACCAGGCTCAAACCCACCAGCTTTGGTGTACCTGGCCAGCACTCTACTCACTGAGCTACAGGTACCAAGGCTTTGTTTTTAATCCTAAGAACTGCCTTAGCTATATGGGGTTTTTTTCTGCTTCCAATTGCTATTGAATTTTGTCTGTGTTGGTTTTACGTCCTGCAAATTTACTGTATTCATTTATTCTAACAGTTTTTTTGGTAGAGTCCATAGGGTTTTCCATTCATAAGATCTTGTCATCAGCAAACAGTGACAATTTCACTTTTGCTTTTCCTATTTGGATGCCTTTTATTTCTTTCTCATGCCTGGCAAGGACTTCCAGTAATATGTTGAATAGAAGTTGGGCAAGTAGGTGCTGTGGGTTGGATGTGGTTTGATTGGCTCTGCCAAGTCTCATGTTGACATTTGATGCCCATTGTTGAAGGTGGGGCTGGTGGGAGGTGTTTTGATCATGGGATGGGTCCCTCATGAATGGCTTGGTGTCATCCTCATGGTGACAAGTTCTCAGTCTGAGTTTTCTCAAGAGCTGATTGGTTTATATATTACATATAAATATATACATTGGTTTATATATAATATTATATATGTATATATACTTCAATTTCCTCTTCACGGAAGAGAGTTAATTGTTAAAAAGAACCTGTCACCTCCCTTCCCTCTTTCTGGCTTCCAGTCTGTCATCATGTAACCTACACAGGTTGCTCCCCTTTGCCTTCCACTGTGAGTGGAAGCTTCCTGAGGCCCTCATCAGAAGCAGATGGTGCTTATTGTACAGTCTGCAGAAGTGTGACCCAAACTAATTTCTTTTCTTTTTTTTTTTAATTAAATCATAGCTGTGTACATTAATACCGTCATGGGGTACAGTGTGCTGCTTTTATATACAATTTGAAATATTTTCATCAAACTGGTTAACATAGCCTTCATGGCATTTTCTTAGTTATTGTGTTAAGACATTTATTTTCTACATTTAGAAAGATTCACATGTACCCCTAATTTCTTTTCTTTATAAATTACCCAGCCTTGGATGTTACTTTATAGCAACAAAAATGGACTTAGACGGTAGGCATCCTTATCTTGTTCCATATCTTAGAGAAAAGGCTTTTAATTTTTCACCATTGAGGTAATGTTACCTGTGAGCTTCTCAGAAATGGCCTTTTTAAAAAAATTTATTAGCCATGGCTCGGTGCCTGTAGCTCAGTGGCTAGGGCACAAGCCACATACACAGGAGCTGGCTGGTTCAAATCTAGCCCAGGCCCGCCAAACAACAATGACAACTACAACCAAAAAATAACCAGGCATTGTGGCGGGCACCTGTAGTCCCAGATACTTGGGAGGTTAAGGCAAGAAAATCACTTGAGCCCAAGAGGTTGCGGTTGCTGTGAGCTGTGATGCCATGGCACTCTATCCAGGGCAAGATAGTGAGATTCTGTCTAAAAAATAATAATAATAATTTATTGGCCAGGCACAGTGGCTCACATCTGTAATCCTAGCACTCTGGGAGGCTGAGGTGGGTGAACTGCCTGAACTCACTGGTTCTAGACCAACCTGAACAAGAGCTAGACCCCATCTCTAAAAACTAGCAGGGTATTGTGACAGGTGCCTGTAGTCCCAGCTACTCAAGAGGCTGAGGCAAGAGAATTGTTTGAGCCAAGGAGTTTGAGGTTGCTGTGATCTATGACACCGCAGCACTCTACCAAGGGCAGCGAAATGAGACTGTTTCAAAAAAAATTTATATTTAATCACCCACAAGTGCTGCTAAAATTAATGGTCTTTATTGAGTTAAGATAGTCTTTCTTCTCTTAAAATTTTCACTCAAGGCTGGAGGCACCTGTGGCTCAAAGGAGTAGGGCACTGACCTCATATGCCAGAGGTGGCAGGTTCAAACCCAGCCCTGGCCAAAAACTGCAAAAAAAAAAAAAATTCACTCAAGGGGTGGCACCTGTTGCTCAGTGGGTAGGGTGCTGGCCCCATATACCGAGGGTGGTGGGTTTGAACCCAGCCCCAGCTAAAATTGCAACAACAACAACAAAAATAGCCGGGAATTCTGGTGGGCACCTGTAGTCCCAGCTACTTGGGAAGCTGAGGCAAGAGAATCGCCTAAGCCCGGGAGTTGGAGATTGCTGTGATCTATGATGCCACAGCACACTACCAAAGGTGATAAAGTGAGGCTCTGTCACTAATAAATAAATAAATAAATAAATATTCAGCATCACTAATGCAAATTAAAACCATAATGAGAGATCATCACGTTTCACCTGTAAAATATGTCTTTTAAAACTGTTGTTATTATTAATAGTTTCAGCTCTTGACCTGCAGGAATTTTATTTTTTTAGTCATCTCATACTTCATTTCAAAACAGGATTTTTTTTTATCAAAAAGATGACATATAAGTGCTGGTGAAGTTGTTGAGAATAGGGATCCCTTGTACACTGTTGGCTAGAAAATAAATTAATACAAGCATTTGGAAAGCAATGTGAAGATTCCTCAGAAAAAAATAGAACTATTCTGTGATTATATTATACCCAAAAGGAAGAAATCAGTTTATTGAAGAGTGTTTGAACTCCTACGTTCATTTCAGCATTAGTCATAATAACCGAGATATGCAGCCAACCTAAGTGTCTGTCCATCGGTGGATTAATGGACAAAGAAAATGTGATACGTACACAATGGAGTATTATTTAACCATAAAAAGTATAAAATCTGGCTGGGCACCCATAGCTTAAGTGGTGGCTAAGGCGCCAGCCACATACACCAGAGCTCGTGGGTTCAAATGCAGCCCGGGCCTGCCAAACAACAATGACAACTACAACCAAAAAATAGCCAGGCGTTGTGGCAGGCATCTGTAATCCCAGCTACTTGGGAGGCTGAGGCAAGACAATTGCTTAAGCCAGGAGTTGGAGGTTGCTGTGAGCTGTGCTGTCATGGTACCCTACCCAGGGGGACAACTTGAGGTTAAAAAAAAAAAAGTATAAAATCCTGTCATTTGCAACAACATGGATAGAACTAGAGGTCATTATATAAAGGAAATAAGCCGGGTTCAAAAAGAAAATATTGCGTGTTCTTACTCATATGTGGGTAGAGGGAAGACTGGGGGTTACTTGGGAGGGTTGGGAAGTCTATTGGGATGGAGGGATAAATAGGGGCTGGTTAATAATAAGTACAAAGATGCAGTCAGATAGAAGGAACACATTTGGTGGCACAATAGGGTGATGATAATTAACAATAAGGTATTGCATATTTCAAAATAACTAGAGGAGTAGATTTGGAATGTTCCCAACACAAAGAAATGATAAACGTTTGAGGTGATGAGTACCCCAATTACCCTGATCTGGTCGTTATACATTATATATGTATCAAAATATACATACCCCATACATATGTACCACTATTATGTAGTTATAAAAGTGAAATCATGCTAAGTGAAATAAGTCTGGCCCAGAAAGGCAGATACTACATATCCTCTCTTCTATGTGGACTCTAGAACAATGGAACTTATATTTTCTTTTCTGTACCACCCCCAACTTGTAACTCTAAGTCATAATTGAACTAGCAGAGGCAGGGAGGAGAATGGGTGATTATAGAGACTGGGGCTGTGGAAACAGGGAGATGATGGTCAAAGGATATAAAATCTCAATCAGGAAAAGGTTGTTTTTTTTTTTAATTTTTTTTCTTTTATTTTACATTAACTTTGGTGGATTGGAAGGCAAAGTTGGGTTTTTTTTATTTTTTTCGAGTCCTGTCACACAGCAGGGTGAATATAGTTGCTGATAAAGTTGTACTGTTCAAAATTGTTACGAGTAAATTTCAAATGTTCTCGCCGCAAAAAATGTATTTGAGGTGATAGATATGCTAAGTAGCTTGATTTAATTATCCCACTTTAGATTTGTAAATTATAACATCACTTTGTACTCCGCAAATTTATATAATTGTCAATTTACAATGAAAGAAGAGAAACAAACTTTAGTAGACGTCTCGATTCTGTGTTATCTCTGCACTTCCACTCATGGTCTGTAACCCAGTGGCACTAAAGAAATGACAGTTTAGGGAAAATACCACCTTCCTTGATGATAATAAAACTCCAAAGCTTATATTTCCCACTATATATGTATATATTTTATTTTATTCATTCTTTTTTTTTTTTCTGCATAGAAAAACACTACAAATCCTTTCTGTTTGGTTCACTCTTCCCTTGGGTAGACCCAGGGCTACTGGTTCTTTCTACCCTGCCACTTAGCCACAGGGAGGTGCTGTTGCCCCGTCATCTCTCTGGCCTAATTTTGGCCCAAGGTCTCTTCTTCCTTGAACTAGCTCAGCTGAGACTAGGCTAGACCAGTTAGAGAACGGAGGGGGGAAAAAAACTAGAGACTAGCAGGTATGTATGAAGGAAGATTATTCCATGAAAAGCAGATAGATGACTACTTTTGTGTCGAGGCAAATAGTAAGGCACTTTTCTTAATTTGGGCAACTTTCCAAAGACTATAATTTGAAAAAGCTTTATAAGCAAAAATATGCTGTCAAATTCTATGTGTATGAAGGATTGCATCATAAGGACAGAATAATACAACTGAAAAAAAGTCTGTCTTCATAGCAAAATTGTTTTGCTTTTTTTTACAGAGTCTCACTATGTCGCCCTTAGTAGAGTGCCGTGGCATCACAGCTCTTAGTAACCTCAAACTCTTGGGCTCAAGCGATTCTCTTGCCTCGGCCTCCTGAGTAGCTAGGATCACAGGTGCCTGCCACAACACCCACCCATTTTTTTTTGGTTGCGGTTGTCATTGTTGGTTAGCAGGCACAGGCCAGGCTCGAACCTACCACCTTTGGTGTGTGTGGCTGGCGCCCTACTCACTGAGCTACAGGCATGGAGGCAACAGAAAAACTGTTTTTAAAAAGTTACAATTCAGATGAATTCCATTGTAAAAGGTAATTATGTGTAGTATATTTAATAGCAAAAAAAAAAAATCTAAACTATTTACTGATGGTGAGTTTATTAAGCAATGTAAGGAAAGCACGGCAGATATAATTTGCCTAGAAGAATAGCTGGGTTTGAACCCACCACCTCCGGCATATGGGGCCGGCGCCCTACCCTATTGAGCCACAGGTGCCGCCTCCATGTTTACTTTTATTATGATAATTAATTCACAGAAAAATAGAAAGTGAGGTTTAGGGCCTTCCACATCCTGATTGCAGATGGAGAGCAAGGCAGAAGGCAAATTGTAAAATCGGTTGGGGATGTGTGAGGTGCCACCCAGGCATGGAAGTACCTTTATTTTATTTATTTATTTGACAGAGAGTCTCACTATGTCACCTGAGGTAGACTGCTGTGACATCACAGCTCACAGCAACTTCAAACTCCTGGGCTCAAGTGATTCTCTTGTCTCAGTCTCCCAGGTACCTGGGACTACAGGCACCTGCCACCACACCTAGCCATTTTTCTTTCTTTTTTTGAGACACAGCCTCAAGCTGTCACCCTGAGTAGAGTGCTGTGGCATCACAGCTCACAGCAATCTCCAATTCCTGGGCTCAAGGGATTCTCCTGCCTCAGCCTCCCAAGTAGCTGAGACTACAGGCACCTGTCACAACGCCCGGCTATTTTTTGGTTGCAGCCATCATTGTTGTTTGGCAAGCCTGGACTGGATTTGAATCTGCCAGCTCAGGTATATGTGGCTGGTGACTTAGCCACTTGAGCTACAGGTGCCCAGCCCTAGCCATTTTTCTGTTGCAGTTGTCATTGTTGGTTAGCTGGCCCAGGCTGGGCTCAAACCAGGCAACTTTGGTGTATGTGGCTGACACTGTAACCACTGTGCGAAGGGGGTTCTGATTGGTGGAGACTAAGTTCTGTGCCCATGTTTGGCTAAGGAAATTAGAAAATGGATTATCTGGAACTTCCAACTCTTATACTGGGAGACTATTTCTTCTTCCTAACAAGACTCAGAAGGTCAAGAATTCCCCAAACATAAGAAGGGGTTCAGATGCTGGGCAGCCAAAAAAATGACAAAATTTCATTAGAATTGTTAACCCTGATCAGAAGGACTAGAGCATGTATAGTTTAATTTTAAAGACCTTTGCTCTACCTGGCTCATCTCCAAGTACTCTTTGCTCTTAGGACTTCTGTGGTCATAGAAATTTAAATAGTTCCCAAACAACTTTCCTTATCTTTCTGAGAAGGCTATTTCAGCGCGGTATTTCAATTCTCCACATACCAAGTAGAACTGGAACTGACATTTCTATAACTGAAGCTAATCTAAGATATTAAAGGCTATCATTTCTAACTTTCACAATTATGGAGGCTTTGTTTGTCGTCTCTGTTTTCCTTCTGGGAAACTATGGAAGCTTTAATTTCAATCAATCATCAATTGTGAAATTAATTTGAAGAGCTCAGAATAATGCAATCAGCGAGTCTCAATTCTCGAAGGTACTGGATACTGCCTCTTTGCGCAAGACCATTTTCTGGTCCCCAGAGCTCGCTGTGAGGACATGGGGAGTACCCTGGAAGTGCTCAGCTTGTCACATTTCCTTAGGCGTCATTTTCAATCAATGACAGCTAGGAGTTGGTGGACATGCACCTCTGCCTCTTCATGTCTAGTTGGGATCATTTTTTTTTAGAAGCAATACCTGGCTTGGCACCTGTAGCTCAGTGGTCAGGGCACCGGCCACATACACCAGGCCTGGAGGTTCGAATCCAGCCTGGGACTACTAAACAATAATGACAACCACAATAACAACAAAAATAGCCAAGTGTTGTGGCAGGGCCTGTAGTCCCAGCTACTTGGGAGGCTGGGGCAAGAGAATCACTTAAGCCCAAGAGTCTGAGGTTGCTGTGATCTGTGACACCACCACACTCTACCGAGGGTGACATAGCAATACTCTGTCTCAAAAAAAAAAAAAAAGCAATACCAAAGACCATCCTCTATTACAGTATGAATTCATGCTAACTGAATGAAAACACTACTCTCAAGGGGAATTAACAATTTCCAGCTTAAAGAGCTAGTGTGGTTGGGCTAATTCTGAGACGTTTTCTTCTGCACTGTCTTCCAGAATTTCCCTGTTAGATCGTTACCTACCCGCTAGGTAACTCACCTCCAATTGGATTTCGTCTCCTTTTTTCTCTTACTTCCCTACTGGTGCTTCCTGGACCAGCTCTCCAACTACAACATTCACATTCTTGTCTCCGGGTCTGCATCGGGGGGAGAGCGAGGACCCAGTAGGAGCCGTTAACTGAATCAGGTTCCTCATGACACTCCGTTGATAAATTACAAATGAGAGCAACGGTGAGGCAGGGAGAGCGTGCTGAATGAAATGCTAGGACCGTCTGAGGCAGACTGCACCACGACTCAGGGTGGATGTTAACAACGCCATTTCTTTGAACCCGCCAGCTCTGGTGCATGTGGCTGGTGCCTTAGCCACTTGAGCTACAGGCTCTGAGGCTTAGTATCTTCTCTAAATCCATCCAGTCAATGAGTGATCCATTGTCAATTTGAACCCAGGTCCACCTGATTGTTCCCTTGCTTCCTGCTTACGAATGTCAGGGGCTCTCTCAGGAGGGCTTTCCTGTGGGCTCTCCGGGCATGAGAGCTAGAGTAGGCTGGTCTCCCTGAGGACTGGTGCGGAAAGATGGCCCTGAGCCGCAGCCCCTCTGTTGCTATGCGTGCCTAAGGTGGCAACGGGGGTTGAAATGTCCAGCAGTATAGATGAGAAAGTAGTCTGGGAAATTTCTAGATAGAGATCAGCAGATTAGAGACAGGATATAAATAAAGCTAGAAATCAACTGAGAAGTACCCTCCAGCTGCAGCTGTCTAACCTGTGGACTGTAACTTTCTCTCAGTAAATCCCACCCCAAGTATCTTCGATGTTTGGTTTTGTGCTCCTGTGTCCTTCAGCCTGACAGCTTTCTGCCTTAAACAAAGAATTGCCTGTTTAACTGAAACATGAAACTGTTACTTTCTCACTTTTTGCCTTGTATATACACCTCCCCCCAAAACCCTAATAAAAAGACCTTGAATGATCAGGCTGAGGGTCTGACACAGTGTCCTCTGGGGGCTCTCTGGGGATGAGAGCTAGAGTAGGCTGGCCTCCCTGAGGACGCGTGCAGAACGTGGCCTCAGGTCTAAATACTGTGTGTGTGTAAATTTTGCAGTGCCTTTCTCACTTTGTCTGCCAGACCCCAGGTGGTGGGGCAAAGTCCCTGCGAGGGGGACTCCCAGTCCCACACTGGGGCTTGATTCTCGGGTCACCCCAGTTCTGCACATGCGCCAGGGCTAGATCTTCAGAATGTTAAATGTTTTGCCAAAAAGCCTTTGCTAAGTTTATTCGATGCTATTACCAAAAATCATATACAAAATAGTCACCTTCTCTTCATCTCTGTTGTTAGGAGTATACATTAGTACAGCTGCAGGAGGATGACATGGCAAAGTTAATCGAAGTTTTAAATCCACACAGTTAAAAATGACCATATATATGTGTGTGTATGTATGTATGTAATGTAAGTATGTGAGACACAGTCTCACTCTGTCACCCTGGGTAGAGTACCATGGTGTCATAGCTCACAGCATCTTGGGCTCGAGTGATCCTCTTACCTCAGTCTCCAGAGTAGCTGGGACTATAGCACTCACTGCAATGTGTGGTTAATTTTTTCTATTTTTGGTAGAGATGGGTTCTCACTCTTTCTCAGGCTGGTCTCAAACTCCTGAGCTCAAGCAATGCACCCACCTCAGCCTCCCAGAGTGTTAGGATTACAGGTATGAGCTACCCTACCTGGCCTAAAAATTAGTATATTTTTTATTTTTAATCAAGGTCCTTGTGTAGAGAATGTAAACTTCAAATACTTCTTTTTTTTTTTTTTTTTTGAGACAGAGCCTAAAGCTGTCCCCCTGGGTAGAGTGCTATGGCATCACAGCTCACAGCAACCTTCAACTCCTGGGCTCAAGTGAGTGTCCTGCCTCTGCCTCCCAAGTAGCTGGGACCACAGGCGCCCATCACAAATGCCCTTTTGGTTGCAGCCATCGTTGTTTGGCGGGCCTGGGCTGGATTCAAACTCACCACCTTAGGTGTATGTGGCTGGTGCCTTAGCCACTTGAGCCATAGGTGCCGAGCCAACTTCAAATACTTCTAACAGGCTTGTCATGAAAAAGGTTACTACTCCTGCTCCATCCCTCTCCTCTTCCGGTCTTACTCTCCAAATTCCTTTTAACTATTTCTTCTGTGTTTATGACATGATGTTAAACCACAGAATTAACATGGGGATTCATTCTGAAGAGCAGATATTACTCCATATTAGGGATAAGAAAAATCTTTTTTTTTTTCCTTGAGACACAGTCTCACTCTGTTGCCCAGACTAGAGTGTCATAGTGTCAGCCTAGCTCTTAACAACCTCAAACTCCTAGGTTCAAGCAATCCTCCTTCCTAAGCCTCCTGAGTTGCTAGAACTACAGGCACCCACCGTGACACCTAGCTAGTGTTTCTATTTTCAGTAGAGATGAGGTCCCATTCTTGTTCAGGCTGGTCTCCAACTTCTGAGCTCAAGGGATCCTCCTGCCTCAGCCTCCCAAAGGGTTAGGATTACAGGCATGAGCCACCACACCTGGCCCTAAATCACTATTTTTAAATTCAAACTAATTCTAATGCATTAATGATAGAATGCAATATTTAAACAAATTCTTCTGCTAAACACAGAGTGGCTTCATGCTTCTGATGGATTGTTTCAGCCTATGCGCCCAAGACGTCGTTCTCTTTGTACTTTGTGGGAGCGAGGTTGGAATTTGAGAAACGCTGATTGTGTCCAATTCTGCTTCTTCCTCCTTCTTCCTTCTTGCTTTGGTAGCCAGGAAATTCAAAACATCACATAACAGAAAGTCAATCCTAATCCGATCCTAGTATGTATTTATTGATTCAAACATTTTAATTCATGATTTCTGACTTCATTTTCACTCTTTTCCTGTTTTTTTTCTTATCTTCATTTATCAAATATGCTTTTTGTGTATTTATTGTCTATTGATTTATCATCTCTTCAGGAAGTAATTTGGAGACATAAACTATATCCACCTATATCTACATATATAGCTCTATCTGTCTACCCAGTCCGTTGATTAGTTTATTCATTGCTCCTTTTTTTAATTAATTTTTTAATTAAGTCATATACACATAGATCATGTATACATTAATGCATTTATGGGGTAAAATGTGCTGATTTTATATACAATTTGGAATGCTTAGATCAAATTAGTTAATGGAGGGTTTTACCTCGTTTATTTAATTATCTTGCCCTTTTTTGTGAGCTGAATTTCCTTCGAAGACACTGATGTCATTTATCGATTTGGGGTGATATTACATCCCTGGAAATCAACCTAATCTATTCCAAGGAGGTTAGATAATTGACCTAAGAGACATTGGTGTTTCTTAGACTACTTAAGAGGAATTATTATTTTGCTATTTTTTTTTTTTTTTGGCCAGTGCTGGGTTTGAACCCACCACCTCTGGCATATGGGGCCAGTGCCCTACCCTTTTGAGCCACAGGCACCACCCCATTATTTTGCTATTCTTAAAATAATATGTAAGACATTTAAAATATAAGGAAAACCATTTGTTTTATGCATTTGGCCGTGAGAAATTAATATTTCTTCTAGATTTTCCTATGCAAATTTCTTAGAGGCAAAAACAACCCAACATTTACTAGGGATATTTTTAGAAACATTTAGATGTAGGAACTACATGATAGCAGGGTGATGTAAAAGCATTTTTTACAGAGCAAGAATGTCCTATCATGTCCCTTGAGTGGCAGAAGAACGATGTCATTCCAACTCATAAAAATGTTTTGCTATCTTATTACCTCCATCCTGAATAACTTATTTAACTCACTCGACTTCGGTAGAGTACAAAGAGACTTATTTCGCTTGGAATAAAAGAGAGAACTTTTACGCTTATTCTTGGATTGGCATGTGATTTTTGAGGAGGGAAATGTGACTGTCTGGGGAATAATTTGTAGGAGAAAGGAAATCATAAGTGAATTAAATAGATGAAAGGACATTATAACGAGGCTTACGGCATAGAAAATATTGCTGACATAACAAAATACCACGTGGTGCTTTCTTTTTTTTTTTTTGAGACAGAACCTCAAGCTATCCCCCTGGGTAGAGTGCCATGGCATCACAGCTCATAGCAACCTCCAGCTCCTGGGCTCAAGCGAGTCTCCTGCCTCCGCCTCCCAAGTTGCTGGGACCACAGGTGCCCGCCACAACGCCCAGCCATTTTTTGGTTGCAGCCATCATTGTTGTTTGGTAGGCCTGGGCTGGGGATTCGAACCCGCCACCTTAGGTGTATGTGGCTGGCGCCTTAGCCAATTGAGCCACAGGCGCTGAGCCCATGTAGTGCTTTCTAAAATGTGAGTGTTGAAGAGTGTTAAGTTTCCTCTGTGAAAGTACACCAAACTAGAGTAGAGAAGTCTTGAGTTTGACTCTTCTGTCTTGGACAAATGACTTAAATTTTTTGAGACACATTTTTTTCTTTTTTTCTTTTCTTTCTTTCTTTCTTTTTCTTTCTTTCTTTTTTTTTCTTTTTTGGAGATGGTGTCTCACTATGTCACCCTCAGTAGAGTGCCATGGCGTCACAGCTCACAGCAACCTCAAATTCTTGGACTTAAGTGATTCCCTCACCTCAGCTTCCCAAGTAGCTGGGACTACAGGCACCCTCCACAATGCCTGTCTATTTTTAGAGATTGGGGTCTCATACCTGTGAGCTCAGGCCATCTACCCACCTCAGCCTCCCAGAGTGCCAGGATTACAGTTGTGAGCCATTTTTTTTTTTCATTTCACTCTCTCTCAAGGCTATCCTGACAACTAAATGGAATTCTTTTCCCATAGAAAAACTATGTTATCCCTAGTTAAAAATTACTCCAAAGACAACTTAATCCCTTGTTTTCTCAATGACAAGTCCAAAAAAGTTTCATTCACTTGGAAAAATATTAACTTCTAAGGTAGTGGTTCTCAACCTTCCTAATGCCTCCTAATGCCATGACCCTTTAATACAGTCCCTCATGTTGTGGTGACCCCCAACCATAAAATTATTTTTGTTGCTACTTCATAACTGTAATTTTGCTGTTATGAATCATAATGTAAATATCTGATATGCAGGATGTATTTAGGTGACCCCTGTGAAAGGGTCATTCAACTCCCCCAAAGGGGTCGCAACCCACGGGTTGAGAACCGCTGTTCTAAGATATAGTCAAATGATTATATTTGTTACTCATAGGTATTTAAAACTATGTACATAAAATACATGATTATTTATAGTTATATCAAGGAGCCAATTATAGGTATAAAAGTTTATAGTTTAAGAAGCCAATTATAGGTACAAAATTGACAAGGAGTGGACTTGTGATGGTTGATTTTATGTGTCAACATGACTGGGCCAGAAGGTACCCAGACATATGGCCAAACATTATTCTGGATGTGTTTTTATTATCCAGGTGTTTATTGATGAGATTAACTCTGATTTGGAGACTGAGTACAGCAAATTTCTTTGTTATAGTGGAAATTTTATTTTATTTTTTTAGAGACAGTCTTACTTTATCACCCTCAGTAGAGCGCTATAGTGTCACAGCTCACAGCAACCTCCAGCTCCTGGGCTTAGGCGATTCTCTTGCCTCAGTCTCCTGAATAGCTGGGACTACAGGTGCTTGCCACAACACCTGGCTATTTTTTTGTTTCAGTTTGGCCAGGGTCAGGTTCAAACCCCCCACCCTCAGTATATGGGGCCTGCGCTCTACCCACTGAGCCACAGGCACCACCCTATAGTGGAAAAATTTATACTATGTTCTTTCTTTGCTCTTACACCACCACAACAAACACAGAAGCTTTTTGTGACCAAATGTGGGGGGGGGTGTTTCCCCATCAACAAGCAAACAATCAATTCTGCATCAGACACCAGCTAAGTGTCCTCCAATTCAATTCTGACATTACCTGGAAATAACATCAGATCTTGCAGATATCAATCCCATAAGACTGCCTCCCTACCCCCCCCCCACCTTTCCTCAATAGGAAAGGCAATATCAGCTTTATTGCACAACTTTTATATACAGTAGCTTGAAGGCATGATTTTGTCATAATTACTTAACTTGATTAAAAGCAGCCTAAGAGCAGAATAGCATTCTCAGCAGTCTGAGATGACCAAAAGGCATGTCTCCATTCTAATCTGGTTCAAGAACCAGCCTTAACAGGAAACAGCTGGGACCATGTTGCATTCGGTCCTTGACTCAATGCAGTTCCTCAAAACTGGGGGTCCTTGCCTCCCAGGAGGTTGGCTCCCAACACTCCCAGACACCAGTTGCAAGTCCAGGCCTCTGTAACTTCTGATCAACCAGCTTTAAGTTGGGATTCCCTTCTGTACAGCCAAGGAAATAATTAATAGAGTTAATAGAGAATCTACAGAATGGGAAAAAATATTTTCATACTATACATTTGGTAAAGGGCTGATAACCAGAATCCACAAAGGTCCGACAACTAAGTTCATGAACTTGCCACCATGCACTTATATTGGTAGCACTGTACAAACAACTTGATAAGCTTTCATGACCTTGGTATATCAGTGTCTCACAGCCATGTTCATGTCAACAAGTGGTAGTGTCTTGCTGACTGGCTTTTATTATTGTTGTTGTGTGTTTTTGTGTGCTGTCAGGATTGGCTGGATGTGTTGGCTCACACCTGTAATCCTAGCACTCTGAGAGGCTGAGGAAGGTAGATTGCTTGGGCTCAGGAGTTCAAGACCAGCCTGAGCAAGAGCAAGACCTCTGTCTATTAAAAATAGAAAAAACGAGTTGGGTGTTGTGGTGGGTGCCTATAGTCCCAGCTACTTGGGAGGCTGAGGCAAGAGGATTGCTCAAGCCCAAGAGTTTGAGCTTGCTGTAAGATATGATATCACAGCACTTTTCCCAGGATGACAGAGTGAGACTCTGGCTCAAATAAAGAAATAAATACGCTTAGCACCTGTAGCTCAGTGGCTAGAGTGCCAGTCACATACACTGGAGCTGGCCAGTTCAAATCCAGCCTGGGCCTGCCAAACAACAATGACAACTACAACCAAATAAATAGCCAGGAGTTGTGGCGGGTGCCTATAGTCCCAGCTACTTGGGAGGCTGAGGCAAGGGAATCATGTAAGTCCAAGAGTTCGAGGTTGCTGTGAGCTGTGATGCCACAGCACTCTGTTGAGGGCAACATAGTGAGCCTCTATCTCAAAATATATATATATATATATATATAAACAAACAAACCAACAAACAAACTTGGCAGGAGTGGAAATGAAAAATCAAGGACATGTTAGTCCAAGTTTATGGGGATGATGCCATGAAGAAAATAGCAGTGTACCAATGGATTAAATATTTCTCTGAGGGGAGAAAAAGCATCACTGATGAAGAGGTCGGGGTGGCCAGTAATGAGCAGAACTGATGTAAACATTGCAAAAATTCATCAAATTGTCCATCAAAGTCATTGGCTGTGAGAAGCATAGCAGACCAAGTAAATCATCAGTAGAGTAGTAGTTAGGAAAATCTTAACTGAAAATCTTGGCATGAGAAAGATGTGTGCCCAAATGGTCCTGAAAGAACTCACCAATAAGCAAAATTAAAGGAGAGTCAAAGTTTTCCAAGACCTTTAGCAGAGGCAAGATGATATTCAGGGCCATGTTATCACTGGTCATAAAACATGGGTGTACCAATATAACCACCTGAAACAAAATTTCAAAGTGCATGATGGAAGTCAGGCAAATCTCCATGACCAAAATAGATCTGATAATCCAAATCAAGAGTAAAAAGCAATTCATAAGGATTGTCCCTTATGAATCTGTGCCAACTGGACAGACAGTTAAACCAAGTTTACTATTTGGAAGTGCTGAAAAGGCCATGTGAAAAAATTGGATGAAAACTACCTTAATTTTTCACCAACAACTCTTGGCTCTTGCATCACAACAATGTGCCAGCTCACACAGCACTCTCTGTGAGGGAGTTTTTAGCCAGTATACAAACAATTGTATTGGAACACCCTTCTTACTCATATGATCTGGACTTAAATGACTTTTTTCTTTACCCAAAGATAAAGGAAATGTTAAAAGGAAGACATGTTGATGATATTCAGGACATCAAGGGTAAAAAGAGTTCCAAAATTGCTTTGAAGAGTGAACTAGGCAATGCCATTGGTGCATAGCTTCATAAGGGGAGTGCTTCAAAGGTGACCTTAGTGATATTCAGCAATGACATATAGCACTTTTTCTTGGATGAGTTCATGAACTTTTTCTTTTTCTTTTTGAGACAGAGTCACCTGAGTAGAGTACTATGGTGTCACAGCTCACAGCAACTTCAAACTCTTGGGCTTAAGAGATTCTCTTGCCTCAGCCTCCCAAGTAGCTGGGACTACAGGCACCCACCACAATGCCCGGATTTTTTTTTTTTTTTTGGCCGGACCTGGGTTTGAACCTGCCACCTCCAGCATATGGGGCTGGCACCCTACCCTTCTGAGCCACAGGCATTGCTAGCCCCGCTATTTTTTTGATTGCAATTGTCATTGTTGTTTGGTGGGCCTGGCTGGATTCTAACACACCAGTTCCAGTGTATATGGGTGGCACCCTAGCTGCTTGAGCTACAGGTGTGGAGCTGAGTTCATGAACTTGTCATATTGTGTGTGTGTGTGTGTGTGTGTGTTGTGACAACACACAATGTTATTACAACTTCCCCTAAACTGGGTGGGCCTCATTCAATTAACAGAAAGCCTGAATAGAGAGGTGATGCCTGTGGCTCAGTGGGTAGGGTGCTGGCCCCATATACCAAGGGTGGCAGGTTCGAACCTTGGCACTGTGGTGGGCACCTGTGGTCCCAGGTACTCGGGAGACTGAGGCAAGAGAATCACCTAAGCCCAGCAGTAGTAGGTTGCTGTGATCTGTGACACCACAGCACTCTATGGAGGGCAACAAAGTGAGACTCTGTCTCTAAAAAAAAGAGAGAGAGAGAAAGCCTGGATAGAACTAAAAGGTTAAATAAGAAGAAACTTCCTCTGCCTGACTGTTTGAGCTGGAACATTGGTCTTTTCTTGCTTTTGGACTCAGGCTGAAATGATGGCTTTTCTTGGGTCTCAAGCCTGCTGGCTTTCAGATTGGAATTTATACCACAGGCCCTCTTGGTTCTCAGGCCTTTAGACTCGGACTGAAACTACACCAACTCTCCTGGGCCTCCAGCTCATTGACTGCAGATCCTTGGGACCTCTCAGCTTTAATGTTCACATAATCCAGTTCCTTATAATAAACCTGCTTATATACTATACACACACACACACACACACACAGTCTATTTTGTGGAGAATCTGACTAAGATAGCCTTCCATAACAAAATATAACAAACTGGGTGGTTTAACAACAGAGATTTATTTCTCATAGTTCTAGAGGCTGGGAAGTCCAAGATCAAGGTGCCAGCCAGTTTAGTTCCTGGCAAGGGCTCTCTCCTGGCATGCTGACGGCTGCCTTCTCTCTTGCTCTGTCCTCAGAATGGGGAAGGTGTAGGGTGGGAAAGAGAGAAAGAGGAGGGGAGAGAGAACAAACTCTTCCCCATGGGATCAGGGCCCTACCCTTATGACCTCATTTAACTTCAATAATACCATTACTCCAAATATTCACACTGAGGCTTGGCTTCAGTTTTAGAGGGACTCACACATTCAGCTCAAAACAAACATTAACTTAGAAAAGCTACTTTTTGAAAGAATTCTCTTTCTATGAAATATTTTTATCTGTACTTTTACATGGGTCTTTGGTATCCACATCACTTGGGATCACTTTATCAACCCAATTTCATCAACCTACCTTCCGAATTGTTTGCTCGATCACTCTTTGAATCAGTTATGAGTCCATCACAAGACATTTTACCCTGAGACCAAGTATTCATGGGTAAACATTAAGATAATATTTTTTTAATCCTAGAAATTTATATTTCTAATATTCAATAACCACTTACATTTCTTTTTAAAGCAAAACTTTAAAAATCTTGCTGATGCCAACATCCATCACATACATCATTCACAACTGTGAAGTCACATTCACAGAAATGACAGCTAAGTGTCCGATTTCTTTACCTTTTTTTTTTTTTTTTTTTGAGATAGCCTCAAGCTGTCGCCCTGGGTAGAGTTCTGCAGCATCACAGCTCATAGCAATCTCTAACTCTTAGGCTTAAGTGATTCTCTTGCCTCAGCCTTCCAAGTAGCTGGGACTACAGGCACTCACCACAACGCCCGGCTATTTTTTGGTTGCAGTTGTCATTGTTGGGCAGGCCAGGGCTGGATTCTAACCCACCAGCTCTGGTGTATGTGGCTTGTGCCTTAGTCGCTTGAGCCACAGGCACTGAGCCTCTTTGCCTTCTTTTATACTGTGGGGTGAATGCCCACATGAAACTACCTAAATGAAATGTGCTCTTTTGGTTCCAGCAACTGAACAAAAAGACTTGCAAGTATTGTGCATTTTGTGGAAGCCTAGCTGCCTGGGAGAGCATGGCAGTGCCTGCAGGCAAGGGAGTAACAACCTCCTGCATGGAACTCTGACCATGCAGTTAGCTGGCCTACCAGATAAGGGTTGATGGCCCATCTGTGCAGGAGACAGGGCTCCAAGGTTGATGGAGTGAAAAACTCCATTGTAAAAGGGAGTGGCTTCCAAAACCACAAGAAAATAGAGTTATTGAGCCTGTTTCTTGGAAACTTAATTGAGTACATGGAAGAAAAAAGTTTTACTCCCCTGTTTGTCCTGACCTTTAACTTTGACAATGGAAGTCAGATGTAAGGTTGCTTTAGGTATTTAGAGGAATAGCTTGAGGCTAGTCTTAAGATGGTTATCTGGCTTGGCGCCTGTGGCTCAAGCGGCTAAGGCGCCAGCCACATACACCCAAGGTGGCGGGTTCGAATCCAGCCCAGGCCCGCCAAACAACAATGACGGCTGCAACCAAAAAAAAAAATTGCCAGGCCTTGTGGCGGGCGCCTGTAGTCCCAGCTACTTGGGAGGCTGAGACAGGAGACTCGCTTGAGTCCAGGAGTTGGAGGTTGCTGTGAACTGTGATGCCATGACACTCTACCCAGGGGGACAGCTTGAGGCTCTGTCTCAAAAAAAAAAAAAAAAAAGATGGTTATCTTACTTCCCCCAACTTTCTGTCTTCTCTATAGTCTAAGATAAGAATAGAGAATGTTAAGATTAGTGGTTAACGTGGAGTATGTGACTAGTTCGCTATAAAAGGTGATGGAGAATAAAAATGATTTGCTATTTGCCACCCAAGAGCGGTAGCCCTTTCTTGCTTTCATACAATTCTAGGAGCAAGCTTGCACCCGCAGCCAAGCCATCTTCTCCTCACAAGAAAGTACCACCCAACATGTACTAATTCTGTAAGCTTTTCAGACTAACATTGACTGAGGTGGTTTCAGGCAAATAACGTCCCCAAATAGAACTTCATTATACAAAATAAAGTAACTGCAAGAGTGTACCATGATATGTCTTTGCAAGGATTTGAAAATATGGAGACTCTTTTCCAAGAGACTATATTTGGGGGGAGATTGCATTCACAGTCCTTAAGTATCTATCAGTTGGATCTTGTCTCTTTTCTGAGTCCTCCCCACGGTCTTATTGAGACACCCACTCTCCCTGTGCTCACATTGACAAACCCAGTTTGATTGTTGTTTGTTAGGAGGGGGCTTATGTTACTTGTATGAGCATCCACATGGCACTGATACAGCAGGGAACATTTGCTGAGCGGTCACTGTGTGCCAGGCATTCTGCTAAAGCTTTCAAATCTTACCTTACAAAACCCACATAACACCAGTGGTGGTACCAGTGGGTATCTTGGGAGGTCTTTTGTGTCCACCAAATCTCTACCAGAATCTCAAAATAAACCATCTAAGCAAAGAACAGAACTGGTTCTCAACAAATCTCCTCACATCTCTTTCCAACCACACTGCTGCTCCTAAGCCCTTGCTATACAGAAATTCTGGAACAAATTTGCAATAATTATCCTCCACTGTGCATAGACAGAGAGGGTGAGGCTGTAGATGGTTGTATATTGTGCCCAAAGGGTCATCTAGCTAGGAAAGGGCAGAGCTGGGATTCAAGCCTGGGCTTTCTGACCATAAAAAGAAACCATTTTTAACTGCTGAGGAAAGCTGGTAAATTCAGTTGTCCCAGAAAAAAAAGCCTTGGAGATTTCATTTACTTGTCTTGAGTAGAAGTATTTCCTCTCTACTGAGTGTGTCAGGTTTCCAGGACCAAAGTCCACCATCCTATATAGTAAGTTCTCACTTCGTATTGTAGATAAGTTCTTGGAAATTTCAACTTTAAGCAAAATGACATAAAACAAAACCAATTTGACCACAGGCTCATTGTTATATACGAGAGTTGAGTTCCAATGGCATATTTCTGGTCAGGAAACATCATCAAACTTCTGAATAAAGACGGAAGCACTTCTCATATCGAACATTGATGTAAACGTGAGCTATGCATATGTTTAAGGAAGAGTAATAAAAGCAAGATCGTTACCTCTCCAGTAATTCCAGCTCAGGGTCCTAAGCTGGAGTCTGTTTTCAGGAGCTCAGGGGCCACTGTGGGCAAGACACCATCCCACTGTAGGGGATACTCACACCCACACCCACACTTACTCAGATGGGACCACATAGAGATGCCTGCTAACCTAACGGGTGCATTTTGGGGATGAGAGAGGAAATTGGAGTACCCGGAGAAAACCCACCTAGATATGGAGACAAGTACTCAGGCCAGAAAGCGATTTTTTGTTTCTCATCAATGCTACAATGAAACAACACTGAATAAGAGGATGTTGGCTCTGCGCCCACCTGCCCAACCAGAGCACAGCAGTTACAGCACCGGCCACATGCACAACATGCACTGAGGCTGGTGGGTTAATTGGAACCCAGCTAAGCAACAATGACAACTGCAACAAAAAAATAGCCAGGCCTCATGGTGGGCACCTGTAGTCCCAGTTACGTGGGAGGCTGAGGCAAGAGAATTGCTTAAGCCCAAGAGTTGGAGGTTGCTGTGAGCTGTGATGCCCCAGCACTCTACTGAGGGTGACATAATGAGACTCTGTCTCAAAAAAAAAAAAGAAAGAAAGAGGATGCTATTTGAGGACTTGCTACATTGAGATTCTTCTCCTTCTACACAGAGCGATCATATAATCATATTCTCCCATGCCAGGGTTCAGACCCTCATAGAGTGCATGGTGCCCCCAATTTGGTTAAACATCACCCTGATACCTCCCAACCTTAATATTAAGAATTGGCACCAACAGAATTTTAAGGAAACATCCCATAAACTACCAAGTTTCTTTATTAGTTTTAATAAAATTTGTCCAGTTGGGCTCATGCCTATAATCCCAAAACATTGGGAAGCCAAGGTGGGAGGATCACTTGTACCCAGGGGTTCGACACTAGCCGGATAGACCGAGATGCTGTCTCTACAAAATACTTTTGAAAAAGTTACCCAGTTGTGGCAGCACACACCTGAAGTCACAGTTACTTGAGAGGCTGAGATAGTAGGATTATTTGAGCTCAAGAATTAGAGAGTGCCGTGAGCTATGATACTGCACTCTAGCCTGGGCAAAAGCAAGACTCCGGAGAGTTCTTCCCTTGGAGAAAGTTCAGCAGCTCAAAGTCCTCCTTAAATTTTTCATGTAGTTTTAATAATTAACCCAGCATCCTTTCTGCTATTGATGAGTAGCAGGGTCTTCATCTTGAGGGAAAGAGTTGGTTTGATCAAAATAAATGGTTACGCCACTTGTAATGCCCTTCTAAGGATTTTGGCGAAAAATGATTTCTGGGGAACTCATATCCAGAAAGAGAACATGGAGACAACTTCTGGCTCTGCCTGACCTCGGGCCAGCCCTTTATGATGAGCTTTGGTGACATTGTCCACAAAGGAGGAAAACAAGATGATTCACTTTTAATGTCGCTTGGTAGAATCGAAAATGCACATATCATTAGGACATGTTGAGCATGTATTCATTTGCTGAGGCAGCCGTAACAAAGTGCCCCAAACTGGTGGCTCAGATAGCCGAAATGTGTTGCCTCGGGATTCTGGAGACCAGAAGTCTGAAATCAATGTATCAACAGGGTTGGTTCCTCTGGAGGGATGTGAAGGAGCCATCTAGTCCAGGCCTCTCCCCTTAGCTTGTAGATAATCATCTTTTCTCTGTTTCTCTTTGCATTGTTTTCTTTCTGTCTCCGTGTCCAAATTTCCCCTTTTGCTAAGGACACCCGCCATACTGAATTAGGGCTCACTCTATTCCAGAATGATCCCGTTTTCACTAATTACATCGGCATCGATTCCATCTCCAAGTCAGGTCACGTTCTGAGACACTGAGGGTTAAGATTGCAGCATATGAATTTTGCAGGGACACAATTCCACCCGTAGCACACTCATCCAGAACTCTGTGCTACATGTCATAATTCCATTATATATGATACATTCTTCTAGCTTCCAACCCATTAACAAAAAAGATAATCTCTTTTAGGTTAAATATTGACGCATATAATGTTATGCCAGTTAAATGAATGAAGGCTTAGGCAGAATATCTAGTCAAGAAGAAAACTCAGGGAGTGGGGTGGGGAACACTCCCCCTAAGTTGAACAGTCAGGAAAACTGAGGCAGCAGAGAAGTTCAGCCCCGACACACGGGGAGGTGAGCTTTCTGTTTTTTCTGCTTCCGTGTATTCACCATTAAGTCTCACAGCCAAGGTGCTGGAAGGCCTTTGACCTCCTGCCTGGCAGACTCACCTCTCCTTTTCCAGGGCTCTGCCAGGTGTCTGTTAACCCTGCAGAAATAGCTGTCCCGCCCTTGGCTTTCAATGCAAATTAGTTCCTATGCGCTGACTATAAACTTTTGGATAAGATGATTGATTAATTTTTATTTTTTTCTTTTTGCCTTCACTGATTTTTCAGGTGTTCTTGGAATATAAATCTACACATCTAACCCACAATTCACACCTAATCAACATAGTATAAACAATTTAGGGACTATGTTATTTTATTTTATTTTTTTGCAGTTTTTGGCCAGGGCTGGGCTTGAACCCGCCACGTCCAGTATATGGGGCCGGTGCCCTACTCCTTTGAGCCACAGGCGCAGCCCCTAGGGATACTTTCAGAAACAGAACACTTTGCTTTGTGAGAATAACAGAGACAGGCCAGGCGTGGTGGCTTACAACTGTAATCCTAGCACTTTGGGAGGCCAAAGCAGGTGGATTGCTTGAGCTCAGGTGTTCGCAACCAGCCTGAGCAAGAATGAGACCCCTGTCTACTAAAAATAGAAAAAATAGGCTCAGCACCTGTAGCTCAAGTGGCTAAGGTGCCAGCCACATACACCAAAGTTGGCAGGTTCAAATTCAGCCCGGGCAAATCAACAATGACAACTACAACCAAAAAATAGCCAGCTGTTGTGCCGGGCATCTGTGGTCCCAGCTACTTGAGAGGCTGAGGCAAGAGAATTGCTTGAGCCCAGGAGTTGGAGGTTGCTGTGAGCTGTGATGCCACAGCACTCTACCCAGGGCAACAGCTTGAGACCCTGTCTCAAAAAAAAAAAAAAAGAAAGAAAAGAAAAAGTAGCTGGACATTGTGGCAGGTACCTGTAGTCTCAGCTACTCGGGAGGCTGAGGCAGGAGAATCACTGGAACCCAGGAGTTTGAAGTTGCTGTGAGCTATGATGCCCTAGCACACTAGCCTAGGCAACAGAGTGAGACTGTGTCTAAAAAAAAGAAAAGAAAAGAATAGCAGAAACAAAGTTCAAGCTAAGGATTTGGGTACTTGGTTACCCAAACCTCACCCTTTGATCACCATTATTTTTCTTCAAAATGGAAATTGCTTCCTCTTGTTTCCATACATATAACCTGTGCTTCTCGCAAAGTTCATAAAATATAAATACAAAGGCCCAGCAACCACTACTTATGTATTTCAGATTTCCTTCCACCCTTTTTCTATACACATACAAACATGCACGCATTTTACAAAATGATGCCGTAGTGTGTTTTCTGTCTTGCAGTCATCTCCTTGCACAGAAAAATGTCACATAAACACATTTCCTTGTTGACCAATGAAGCTTCACATCATCGTTTTGATAGGTGCGAGGTGGTCCTTTGTGTAGATGGCTCATGATGGATTCAATAGATTGACCCTCCAATCTTGACTTGTGATATTTCCCAGTAAAGTTTCCAGATTTCACACCACCGTCTATCTCGTACTCAGAGACCAGTCCCTTTTAGAGTTCAAACCACAAGTTTAGCAATAAAAATAGAAACTCCGGGCACTGACACCTGAGCCATAACTCATGTCAGGTCACATCCTGCTGCAGAGGGCCACTGTTTTTCCACTGTGAAACATTACTTGACCAGATTCTCAAAATAGCACTGCCTCTTTTTAGCATGCCAGCATCTCGCTTGTGTTTTCTGGCCCTCCTGAGCGGCCAGCAAGAATTCTCTCAGCTCCTAGGCCTCGGAGTCCCTCTGCCTCTGTGCCAGACCAGACTTAGCAATCAAGGCACAACATCAGAGAGCTGCAAGCAGTTGGACCTTTGGGACAGCAAGTGGGAACGCAGACGCCCAGAGCCAGCCAGCTCCCTGTCTCCACCCATGGCAAGAGATCCTGGTGTCAGGCACAGGAGTGTTTTGAGTTGGGGATAGAAGGTCAGGGGTCGGGGCTTATCGGGTGCTCTAAACCCAGAATAACCAGCCCCCTTGTTGTACTTGCTGTCACCTACAAATTACAGAGCAGATTTAGGGAGGTGATAGAGTTTTCAATTCTCTAATTTTTACTAGAGATAGTATAACCTACTAAATGTGCACAAGCTTCAAAGTCAAACAGCTCTGGGTTTGAAAACAGCTCTACCCCTTATTACTCAGGGGACCCCTCACATGAGGTTATAAAGCACTCAGTAAACACATACTGAAATAAGTGTGTTGAATGTATGTATTTGTGAATTTGTTTCCCCAGCTGTGAAATATAGTTTGGGGACTAAGTGACGGATTGACATAAATATAAAAGTTTCTTCATGAAGCAGAGCTGCCAAATTTTTTTTTCTCAGAAGAAAATCTAAAGCTCTTCTTATTCATTCTGTAGTTGCCAGATTTATTTGTCCAGCAAATATTTAGTAAGTAGGCCCTGTGTTAAGTACATGTTGATTAAGATACCGTCCAGGGCTTCGATCTAGAAATACCCAGTCATTCACTCATTCATTGAACACATACTTGTTCACCGCCTATTAGTCAGCTACTGAGCACACAATCTACCTCCAGAATATCTGTCCCCTCCATCTTCACTGCCATCACCCGTGGGGGCTACAGCCACAGCCTCCTGTCTGGGCTCCTTGCTGCCACGCTGCCGACCCTTAAACCATTTCTAGCCAGAGTGGTCTTTCAAAACTGTAAAAGGTCATGGTCAGATCATGCCATTCCCTTGTTAAAAGATAAAATCCCACTTAGAATAAAGTGCAAACTTCTTACCTTGTCCACATGACCCCGTGTGACCTGGCTTCTTTCTATGCAAGTATCTCCAGCCTCAGCTCAGCCCACCCATATTACTCTCCACCTGTGTCCCACAGTCCATCAGGTCCTAGACAGTCAAGCTCCTTCCCACCACAGGGCCTTTGCATATGCTGTTTCCTCTGCCTAAAATGTTATGTCCTAGGTGCTATAGATAATGAGCATCTTCTTATTCTTTGTATATCAGCCTTCAAGTTCACCTTTTTTTTTTGCAGTTTTGGCCAGGGCTGGGTTAGAACCAGCCACCCCCAGCATATGGGCTGGCATCCTACTCCTCAAGCCATAGGCGCCACCCTAAGCTTCAAGGTCACCTCTTCAGAGAGATTGCCCCTAATGACCATCGTCTAGTTCCTCACACAGCATTCCTTCTACTGCTTTTTACACTTTGCATTTATTATTTTTATTTTTTGTTTCCTCCTGTATTGTTTGTCTCTCCTATATACAACATAAGGATATAGTTTGTTTGTTTCTTTTTATGAGACAGAGTCCCACGATGTCATCCTGGGTAGAGTGCCGTGGCATCACAGCTCACAACAACCTCAAACTCTTGGGCTCAAGCGATTCTCTTGCCTCAGCCTCCCAAGTAGCTGGGACTACAAGCACCCACCACAACATCCGGCTATTTTTTGGTTGTAGTTGTCATCATTAGCAGGCCCCAGCCCCCGGCACATGTGGCCAATGCCCTAACCACTGAGCTGTGGGTGCTGAGCCAAGATTTTAGTTTCTTATAGGAAACTAGGTAACTAGACCCAATGAGGGGAGGAGGCTCATCTCTATTCACTGCTTCTCTTTCATTGTCTAAGACTATGCCTGCCACATAGTAGGTGTGCAATACAGATCTGTGGCATGGAAGAATGAATGAATGGGTTTCTGCTGTTTGAAAACCTCCAGGGAGTGTACAGTTATACTACCCAGAAAACACACTCAACCTCATCTGATAACTGGATAATCTTTTTTTTTTTTTTTTTTTTGAGACAGAGTCTCATCATGTCACCCTTGGTAGAGTGCCATGGAGTCACAGTTCACAGCAACCTCCAACTCTTGGACTTAAAGCAATTCTCTTGCCTCAGCTTCTCAAGTAGCTGGGACTACAGGCACCTGCCACAATGCCCAGGTATTTTTTGTTGCAGTTGTTGTTGTTTAGCTGGCCCAGGCGGGGGTTTGAACCCACCAAACTCAGTGTATGTGGCTGACATTATAACCACTGTGCTACAGGCACTGAGCTTCTTTTTTTTTTTTTTTTTTTTGAGATGAGATCTCAGTCTGTTGCCCAGGCTAGAGTGCAAGGGAGTCAGCTTAGCTCACAGCAACCTCAAACTTTTGGGCTCAACCTATCTTCCTGCGTCAGCCTCGCGAGTAGCTGGGACTACAGGTGCTCACCACAATGCCTGGCTAATTGTTCTATTTTTAGTAGAGATGGAGTCTCATTCTTGCTCAGGCTAGTCTTGAACTCCTGAGCTCAAGCAGTCTACCTGCCTCAGCCTCCCAGAGTGGTAGGATGACAGATGTGAGCCACTGCACCCATCCTGGATAGATAATCTTTCAGTGTGAAGGTTATTTTTATGTTGGGCTAAATTTTTTAGAAAAGTGAAAGAATGTGGCCTGGACAGGAAGAAGGAAGAGTCAATTTCCTCTAGAAGAGAAGTGAGCATACTTCAAGCAGCAGAGAATTTAAGAACTCATTTTATTTAGGGACAAATTTAGGAGTTGCTTCTTCACTGTCCAAGGACCTGGTAGGGAAGAGGAGTCAGGTGCCTGGATTCACATCCCTCCTCTACCACTATAAGCTGCATGATGTGAACAAAACAGATAATGGCTGCAAGTCCACTGGAAAGAAAAATGAACCCCCAAGTCTGTAAGTGCTCAGTACAAGGCCAGGCACGGTGGTTTACACCTATAATCGTAGCACTCTAAAGGGCAAGGCAAGTAGACTACCTGAGCTCAGGAGTTCAAGACCAGCCTGAGCAAGAGCAAGACCCCATCTCTACTAAAAACAGTAAAACTAGCTAGGCATTGTGGTAGGTGTCTGTAGTCTCAGCTACTGGAGAGGCAAGAGAATCTCTTGAACCCGAGAGTTTGAGGTTGCTGTAAGATGTGACACCATGGCACTCTACCCAGGGTGACAAAGTGAGACTTTGTCTAAAAATATATATATACATTACATATTAATGTTTTAAATCTTTTAATTTAATTCATCATTTTTTTTAAGAGACAGAGTCTTAACTCTGTCGTCCAGGCTGGAGTGCAGTGGCATAATCATAGCTCACTGGAACCTTAAACCCCTGGGGGACTCCTGAAATAGCCCTCCTGCCTCAGCCTCCCAAGTAGCTGGGACTAAAGGCATGTGCCACCGTGCCTGCATAATTTTTCTTCTTTTAAAAATTTTTTGAGAGATGGGGGTTTCACTGTGTTTCCCAGGTTAGTCTCAACCTCCTGGCGCCAGGTGACCCTCCCTTCTCAATCTCCCAAAGTACTGAGAATACAGGCATGCACTATGGCACCCAGCCAATTATTTTTTTTTTCATTCCCCTAAAAAGATTTGGAGGGCACATTATCTCCTTTTTAAAAGACACCAATAGCCAAGCCTGGCACTGTGCTTGGTGTGGGAGAGGAGCAGCAGAGAGCGTGCAGAGATTCTCAAACCCGCACCTGCATCCGAGTCAGCTGGAGGGCTGGTTAAAGCAGAGGGCCAGATCCCACCTGTTTCTCAGTAGGTCTGGGGGGCCCGAGAACTTGCATTTCCAACAAGTGACCAGGTGATGCTGCTGTTGCTAGTCCAACAGCTTGAGAGTGACTGACAGGGGGAGGCACACTCGCTATGATGCCTGACTGAATTCAAATCCTCATCACACCTCCTCACCGGACATACGATCTTGAGCAAGTTGCTTCATCCCTCTGGCCTCAGTTCCCTCATTTGAAAACAGAGATAATAATAGCACCTTCCTCATAGAGGTTGTATGAGGTTTACATGAGGCCTCACGTTAAGAAGCATTGATTGTATTTTGTTTAACATATACCGATTAAAATGCAAAGTAGTGCTACTTCATAGAACTTTCTGGAATTATGGAAATGTTCTTTTCATGTTGTTTAATTTGGTAGCTCCTAGCTACCATGGTCATTGAGCATTTGAAACATAGGTGGCAATATTGAAAATCTGAATATTTACTATGTGATATTAGTTAATTTTAGTTAATTTTTATAGTCACATGGGGTCAGTGGCTACTAGGTTGGGGATCAGAGATGTCTACTTAGAGTCACTCCTGGAAGGGAGGACAGAGCCTCTTTGTGGCAGCTGTTTGGAAAGCTAATAACTCAGGTGGTTCTTGCACTTTCTAACAGTGTGAGCCTGAGCAAGTAGCTCAATTTCTCAGCCACATTTGAAAAATGGGAATAGGCTCAGCACCTGTGGCTCAAGTGGCTACGGCTCCAACCGTAGACACCTAAGGTGGCAGGTTCAAATCCAGCCCAGACCTGCCAAAAAACAACAATGATGGCTGCAACCAAAAAAAAAAAAATAGCCAGGTGTTGTGGCAGGTGCCTGTGGTCTCCCAGCTACTTGGGAGGCTGAGACAAGGGACTTGCTTGAGCCCAGGAGTTGGAGGTTGCTGTGAGCTGTGATACCACAGCACTCCACCAAGGGGGACAGCTTGAGGCTGTCTCAAAAAAAAAAATGGGAATAATAGTACTGCCCCGACTTTCTCAGAAATGCTCTATGTATTTTAATGTGCTAATTAAAGTACTGTAATAAACCCAATACACTTGCAAGGATTTCTTTAAAGCTTTATTTCCCATCTCCAGATTTTCTTTCCTCTGATCAGCTTTAAGGACAAGGGCTTTGTCATCTTTAGCTTTTATGTCTGTGGTGCTTAATACATAGTAGGTCCTCAGTTAAAAGGCATGCCTACAATCCTAGCACTTTGGGAGGCTGGGATGGGAGGATCATTTGAAGCCAGGAGTTCAAGACCAGGCTGGGCAACATTGCAAGATCCCCATCTCTGCAAAAAGTTAAAAAATAAAATGAAAAAAAATGCAGCCTCCAAACTTATGGTTCTCTAATTTGTCCCATATTATATAGATGCTCTAGGACTGCAGTCCCCAATCCCCTGTCATGGACCAGTACCAATATGTGGCCTGTTAGGAGCTGGGCCAGAGCAGGAGGCAAGTGGTAGTCAAGTGAGTGATCATCTGTCCCCGTCTCCCATCACACCTGGATGAGACCATCTAGTTGCAGGAAAACAAGCTCAGGGCTCCCACTGACTCAGCGTTATGGTGAGCTGTATGATTATCTCATTACATATTACACTGTAATAATAATAGATAAAGTGCACAATAAATATAATGCCCTTGAATCATCCTGAAACCATCCACCCACCACTAAGGTCCATGGAAAAATTGTCTTCCATCAAATCGATCCCTGGTGCCAAAAAGGTTGGGGACCACTGTTCTGGGACATATGGTAAAAAGGAGAAAATATGTATATCTTTCTTTCTTTCTTTTTTAGAGACAGAGTCTCACTTCGTCGCCCTTGGTAGAGTACTGTGGCGTCACAGCTCACAGCAACCTCCAGCTCTTGGGCTTAGGCGATTCTCTTGCCTCAGCCTTGCAAGTAGCTGGGACTACAGGAGCTTGCCATGATGCCCAGCCATTTTTTTGTTGCAGTTTGGCTGGGGCTGGGTTTGAACTCGCCACCCTTGGCATATGGGGCCAGTGCCCTACTCAATGAGCCACAGGTGCGGCCCAAAAATATGTATATCATTTTAATTAAACACTCAATAGGCTTTAAGAGGTTATTATCCAAATGTCTTTTTTTTTTTTTTTTTTGAGACAGAGTCTCAGTGTGTCACCCTTGGTTGAATGCTGTTCTATCACAGTTCACAGCAACCTCAAACTCTTGGGCTTAAGAGATTCTCTTGCCTCAGCCTCCCAAGTAGCTGGGACTACAGGTGCCTACCACAACCCCCAGCTATTTTTTGTTCTTGTTGTTGCAGTTGTCATTGTTGTTTAGCTGGCCCAGCCTGGGCTCGAATCCTCCAGCCTTGGTGCATGTGGCTGCCGCTGTAACCACTGTGCTATAGGTGCTGAGCCACCAAATGTCTTTTAAAAGTCATATTTAGGCCAGGTGCTATGGCTCACACCTGTAATCCCATGGAAGCTGAGGAGGGAAGATCGCTTGAGGCCAGAAGTTCAAGAACAGCTTGAGCAAAACAGTGAATGTCCATCACTACACAAAAGCATAAAAGTAGCCAGGCACGGTAGCATGTGCCTGTAGTCCCAGTTTCTTGGGAGGCTGAAGAAGGAGGGTCATTTGAACCCAGAAGTTTGAGGCTACAGTGAACTATCATGATGCCACCCACAGTAGCTTGGGCTTTTTGTTTGGTTTCCAAAAACACAAAAAGTAATATTTAGCTGCATAGCACATGCCTATAATCCCAGCTACTCTAGGTTGAGGCAGGAGAATCACTTGAGCTCAGGAATTGGAATACATCCTGAGCAATATAGTGAGACCCAATTTCTAAAAAAAATAAAGTAATATTTATTTTGCCCCAATTATAAATAATTTGGGAAATGCAGAATGTTATAAAGAATAAGATACAATTCACTCGTGATCACTCCACCTAGAGACAACCCTCATTGACATTTTGAGAACCTTCTTTCTAATTATACGAGTGTGGTTGGGCATTTGTTCATTCATTCATTGGTGGTGGTTCAGCAATGAATAGAACAGTCAAAAACCTTTGTCCTTATGGTGTTTACATTCTAGTGGACGATATTTAAAGACTCAGTAAAATATACACGGAAATTTTAAAAGTATATTAGGCTAATGATGTTATCTTTCTGTTTATTATGCCATTTATTGTTTTTTCCCCTTTTCTATATATTGGGAGCATTTTCCAACTTTTAAAAAAAAGTACATCTGTCCTGTATCTGTTGCTC
>CAUYQV010016438.1:0-18041 GCA_963574575.1 Galagoides demidoff | reverse complement strand
GGACAGGAGAAAGAAAAGTCTCTTTTCTTTCAGTTTTTGCTTTTTCACTTTTCTTTGTAAATGAAGGCTAGATGATGTGAATTCATTCTCAATAACTTTAACATAATCAAATTTTTAATCCAAACTTCTGAGCCTTTAAAATGAAAAGGCTGAAATCTAGGACGGCCTTGACTTTAGCCCAAGACTCATTTCCTACCCTCAGAACTATACAATAACAAATTTACATTATTTTAAAACACGAAATTTGTGGCAGCTGTTATATCACTAACAGAACTAATATGATCGTCATCGTTAGTAGCAGCAGCAGCTACGGTCTCTCTCTCCCCCCCTCTCTCTTTTTCCCTGTTCCTCTGTCCATGTTAAAATATATGCATTAAACTTGAATTCATATTTATAATTACAAATACCTAAAGAGAAAATCCTATGCATCTAAATGAAAAAAAATATGCATTATAAAACAAAACAGAAAAGTATTTTCTTTGGGATTAGGAACAAGCTTGATAAAGAGTGAATTTCTTATCCCATTTGAACGGAATTTTCTCAGTGAGTGGAATCATACATCACCGTCATTAATCTGTTAATTGTGCCTCTAATTTTACGGTGGGATCACTTTCCCATTATCAATCTGATTTCCTCCACCAGAAGGGGCTTCCTTTCACCGTGGAGGTGAGTCTCAGCTGTGGAAATGTGCCCTTCATAAGGGAGAGGTCATAGTCAGCAGAAGGGAGACGCCATTAGCTGGACACATCTGCTTTCCAGGTGTCCGTGAATTCCACACTTGGCTCTCAGGTGCAAAGTTGTATGTGCCATCAGTGAATAAATAGACCGGAGAGAATTAAATAGAGTTGAAACTGGATGGATGTCAGTCTTATATTAGAAGAGACAAAAAAAAATAACAGAAGGGACTTTATACTTTATACAGCTCAGCCTTATTAAATAACTTCATTCTTTCCCTGGTTACCAGAACATGGAGAATTTTAGACACAGTTCAAAGTTTGAAGTGCATAGTGGCTGGAAGGCACTATACCCTTTTTATGAAAACAAAATACTGAGTCTTTGATACAATAAAAACCAAATTAGAAAAAAAAGAACACATTGGAAATGGCAAGTATATTTTACACCCATTTTTCCCATGTTTTCTTGTAGGTGTAACTTTCATTTTATTATAAAATGTACTAAATTTCAATACTGTATCTTGGTTTCTAAATGCAACTTGATATTCTTCTTCCTACATATGATTAATGCGTGAAATTATTAGTTATTACTAAATATATTATCAAAATATAGATTTTTTACATAAAAATTAGTTTTTAGTCAAAATTTCCTTTTCTTGTTTCTAGATGTCATTAGAATAGCACTTTAATGTGGCTACTTCTCTGTAGTATAAAATTGCCTGGCCTGCGCCATGTAGTAGCAATCACTGAAAAACAGAGGAAAAATAAAAACCTACAGCCTCCTCACCCTGAGTGATAAATTGTTTATTTTTCTACATTTTCTTATTTTACATTAACATTTTCCCAAAACAGTTAATAGAATGATAACCAAGAAATAGCCTAAATTATTTTCTAAGAATTTTTTATGAAAAAATGCCAAACAAACAGTTAAAAAAAATTGTAGCACACACATGAGAATCTACCATGGATTCTCCATCATAAGTTCTAATCTACATAATTTTTCCATCATAAGTTCTAATCTACATAATTACTTTTCTCTTTTTATTTTGTGGTTTTTCTGTGTAGCTGAAATTTCTTCATAACTATCCTGTATAATGTTTGCATAGCAGCGTCTCTTTCTTATAAGCAAAGTGACATTTTCTTTTAAATGTTATCAGAAGTGATGTATTAAGTTTAGAAATGATTACGTTTATGAATAGAATTTACTTTCCTATTATAATTAGTAAACAGGCACTGAGAACCAGTTATGGGCCATTGTCAGGTGCTGCGGCTATGAAGGTAAATGAAACGCTTCTCTTTTTCATAATGAGTTCATTAGTGGTAGGGAAGAACCCCATTTAATTTTATTTTACAACTCAATAGAATGATTTCAGCAGTAAATTCACAAAGATTAGATACAGTGCATAGAAGGAACACATCAACCTTGTCTGGCCTGACCAGAGAAGACTTTATGGAAAACTTAACATCGTCACTTAATTTTGGAGAATGCAGGGGTAAAGAAGTTTGGTCCCCTATCTGAATAACTGTCTTCAACTCTCATTCTACCCTATCTTTTTTTTTTTTGAGACAGAGCCTCAAGCTATCCCCCTGGGTAGAGTGCCATGGCATCACAGCTCACAGCAACCTCCAACTCCTGGGCTCAAGCGAGTCTCCTGCCTCTGCCTCCCAAGTAGCTGGGACCACAAGTGCCCACCACAATGCCCGGCCATTTTTTGGTTGCAGCCATCATTGTTGTTTGGCGGGCCAGGCTGGGGATTCGAACCCACCACCTTAGGTGTACGTAGCTGGCGCCTTAGCTGATTGAGCCACAGGCGCCGAGCCCCTACCTTCTTTCTTGCTTAAAGGTTCAAGTTCTGGTTGAAGTGGTTCAAGTTCTTCAGGAAAGATGGTGGTTCCAGCTAAAACCCCAGCTCCAGCTGGTGAATTAGATTTTGTCTAAGCCATTCAAGGTGAGGTCATTGCCTTGATAAATGATCAATTTAGCTGCAGGAATGTAACATGACTCTGAGCAATGAAATCTACTTATGAGGTTGCCAATGGACTTCTGGGAAAGGCTTCCCTTACTCCTGATGTTAATGTAAAAGTCCCATTCACAAAGTAATAATTCCTTATTTGTGGCATAAGATACTTGTTACTGGACCACCATCTAGGGACTCCAAAAAAAAAAATTATCTTCAATAGATTCTTGGGCAGAGTGGAAAGGGGCAGTCATCTGAGTTCTTGAGGATATTCATTGAACCAACACATTTTAACCAACTCAGATGTTAATTGCATTTACTTATTATTTATAAAAATATTAAATCTCTTTGTTGTTTAATACATTTACATCGCATCTAGGAAAAGTATTTACTGAAAACAAATGCATCTGTTTAATGTGTAAAGAAGAGGGCAGAAGAGCCTCGGCAACAAAGAGGCCTGTTTATAGAAATGTTAAGTGGCACCTGCAGCTTATTTTCTAAAATCAAAAGGAGGACAGAGAGAGAAGGCTTTCAAGAGAGAATGGTTGTACTAGTGTTTAACAGGAAAAAAAGAAACTTTTCAACTTTTATGTGATCAAAGTCAAGTCATGTGGCTTGAGGCTTTTGAAATATCCTGCTATCTTGAAAATGACACAATTATTGCCCTCATGATTTTTCTTTAGCCTAAAAATTTCAGTGTTATTATAGCTCTGGCACCAGATCATAAAATTTTAAAGTAGTAACCCAGTAATTTCTCCTTCAAAGGAGAAGTATTTTCTTACCATATTGGGCTTAGAAAATCTGCATAAAACTAGACCTATATAATCCAGCAGGATCATATAATCATCAAATACTATATTTTCTAGAAAAATACTACAGGATAAGCAAGAGTGACGTTAGGTTATGCAAAAATCATCAGAAAGAGGTGGGATGAGATGGTGGGCCATGCTCCTGCCTTCCACTTACTGTATTATTTTAGCCAAATTACTTTTAAAACATTCTGTATTTCATTCCCTCACCTGACAAAGTGAAGACTAAAAAAACTCTCTTTCAGGGTGGTGCCTGTGGCTCAAAGGAGTAGAACACCTGGCCCCATATACTGGAGGTGGTGGGTTCAAACCCAACCCCGGCCAAAAACTGAAAAAAAAAAAAAAAAGAAAGAAAAGAAAAAAAAAACTCTTTCAAAAAAGAAGTCTGTGAGAAAATGGCATAGGCTGGTTATATGGCATACATAATTGATTTGTCCACATTTCCATTATTTTCCATTTTCTTCTCAGTGACAATTATGCATGGACAGGATGACAACCAGAGGAAATAATGTCTTCAGAAAAGAACGCAAACCTGTGGGCTGAATATAACACACAATGCATGTAGCCTGGGTGAGGTAAATGCAGGTGCCCTTGAATGATGGTAAACGTCTTTATAGGGATTCAGCTCTAATGGCCATTTCTGAGACTTGCTGAGCAGCTCAGTAACCACACGTCTGACAAAAAGCAATGTATAGCTGATACCAACATGGACACACCTGAGTAGGGATTCAGGACTAAGTTTTAGAAGCAAAATGATGGAGTTTCCTTAGCAAATCTCTGCCTCAGTTTGGACACATCTATTACATGGCTCTATGGATGTTTAAATCTGAATACACATTGGGAAGGGACGCTGATGAAAGGGTTTACACAGGATGAGAGGAAATCCTGCTGGCTGACCCAGAAGTCTGGAGAGCCCCCAGGAACATGGATGCGAAGTAACCTAGTAACCAATGACCAGGGGAGAAGGCAATACTGCCTGGGGGCGCCGAGGGGCCAATGAAAAACTTGCAGCCAGTTTCAGCTGGAGTATTTAATACCCCTGCAGGCCTTTGTCTCCCTCACTCTCACCTTTTCTCAATCATGAGAGGGACCCACTTTCACCTCTCTAAGGGAAGTGCTCTAAACTTCCCCTTGGTTCTTCCTAAATAAACTCTCTGTCACCCTGAAACTCGGGTAGGTTACTTCTGCCCTCTATCCACCCTGCCTGTGCCTCTTCAGTTTTATTTGGGTTTCCACTCACTTTTCTTTTTTTTTTTATTTTATAATCTTTTTTTTATTAGATCATAGTTGTGTACATTAATTCTATCATAGGATACAGTGTGTTGCTTCCATATGCAGTTTGGAAAACTCTCATCCAACTGGCTAACATAGCCATCATGTCTTTCTCATAATTGTTGTGTTAAGACACTCATATTCAACCTTTAGACAAATTCACATGTACCCTAATAGGATAAATCATAGGTGTGATCCCCACAATATCATTCTCTTCACCCATCCTCCCCCCTCCCCTCCCCTTTCCCCATAGTCTAGGGCTCCGTTTGGATTGTAGCTTTCTTAAGATAAGATAGATAACAATTAGTTTCATAATAGTGTTGAGTACATTGGATACTTTATGCATTAAAAGTTTACCTCTAGAAAACAGTAATACCCTGGAATATGGTTATTGTTCCCCTTCTGTGCCACTCCCCTACCTGGCTTCCCCCTCACCAGGAAGGTACCACAGCTGCAGGAGCTCCCATCCCATATGGCCGATCCTGCTGGACACCACTGCTGTTACCATCATGGAAGTGCACACAGATGGCAGTGCAACAGTTAGCATCAGCAAAAGGAGGGCAGAAATGACCAAACAGGGACCTCTCCCTCTCCTGCAAGAGGTATGAGATGTGAAGCTGGCCGCTGTGGAGAAGCCAGGAGCAAAACCCAGGCAGCAGATTAGAGTAGCCCAGATGACCTAAGGGCCTGACCTCCTCATCTGCCCCCTACTGGCCCACCCTGGTCCCCACATACTCCCATTTCCTATTCCCAACAATGTCCATTGGTGAGAATCTGCCCACAGCCATTCCACACAGAACTCCTGTGGGATTATTCTCAAGAAGCTGGTACAGGGAGCCAGGACCATTTCTGCCTGCCCTGGCTCCTGATAGTAGATCTCTGTCCTTTCCAGCCTGGCTTTTTACTAATGTAGCTGACTGTACTCAAGGCCCCTCAGGACATTAGGCTAAGGAGGAACATCCCTAATGTGGGGTCTTATAGACCTGCGTTCTGAAACCTGGTTCAACTAGTAGCCTGCTCTTGTGACCTTGGGCCTTAGTCCTCCTGAAGTTTCTGTCTGCAAGAGTACCTGGCAGCAAGGAACAAAAGCGTGGGGGTACCAGAACCCATAGATCGAAATTTTGAATTTACAACCTGCCTGCACACCTACCATATTCAGTTGGCATAATTTCCCAAACTGACCAGTAGGAAGACCATCTCGAACGTTTGTTAGAGGAATAGATACCCCGGTTTTTCTCCTAGACCATTGATTCAGTGTATTTGAGTGTGGTTCACAAGTCTCATTTTAACCAGTCTCCTATGTCATTTTTAGGATTTGCAAGTTTGGGAAAGGCTGGTGTCATTCATCCTATGTTACTGAGCGCCCAAGGTCTGGATAGCTCAAGAATCCATTGCCCAGTCATTAATGAGAAATGGAAATGCAGAGTACTTCACTGGGTACCCACAGGGAGGGTTTTCTCCTCCTCAGAACAGCATCCCAGGGTCAGAATAGGGTCAGTAGCACAAGAGATGAGGCAGCCAGAAAGAGCAGGGATCTACCATTAGGAACTCAGGTTTCCCAGACCTGGCCCCTCACTCCAGCTTCCTGGGAAACCAGCCCTGCCAGGATTCTCAGTGGAGAGGCTGTGGCCACTTTCCCACTGACGGACTTGGGTAGGGATAGGAAATGAGAGGATGTGAGGACCACGGTGGGCCAGGAGGGGATGGTGGGGGAGGTTGTGCCCTCAGATCATCTAAGCCATTTTCACCTGCCTCCCAGGCTTGGCCCTGCCTGCTCTGCAGCAGCCAGCTCTGTGCCTCGTGCCTGGAGAGAGAAGGATGTGCCACTGTACAGCCACTTCCCCCTCCCTCCTTTACAAAATTAACACAAAAGATTATTTTTTCTGAAAGTTTGGACCAACAACCTGGGTGCTCATTATATACACAGCAGCACATTATATGTACCAAAATATGGTATATGTTGATAATTTCCAAATTTATAGCTCTACCTTTCCTTAACTTAGCATTTAAAATGACCCTGGGCATCCCTTTTCATAGCCTACATGGCCCTTTTGATTTATCATCCAAAATCTTCTCTTTAGAAACAGTAAATGGGACGACTGTCTACCCAGCAAATCTAGCTAAGACACAGAGATGCTTTTACTTCTCCTTCTCTTACGTGTTATAACCAATCTATCAACAAGTAAAAACAAAAGCAAAAGATACCTTCCTCAATGCGTCTGTGTTTCCCATCTTTATTGCTTTTCTCTTGACCTTATCTACCACCAGTTTTTTTAAAAATCTGAATAGCAGCAACAAGCCTTTAACTGGCCTCTTTGCTTCTACTTTATAATCCATTCTCCCCACCATATCCCAGAAAGAACCAAGAAAATGTAGATTATTGCTCTGTAATGGCTTCCCTTAGTGATGAAAATAAATTCCTTACACTAGATTTCAAGACATGACCTTAACTCTTCTCTCATTCCCATTGGATCACTAGGCTTGTCACAAAGGCCTTCTTTCCATTCCTTTGACCTGCCTATGGCTCCTCATTTTTAAGGTTGCTGAAATAATCCCTTCTTTTGCCTGTAATGTTCTCCCCATTGATCTTTAATGAATGGTTTCTCCACTTAGCCACAGCCCAATCACAGAGACTTACTGCATCTGCACAATCTAAAACCAAAGTTAGTAAATAGCTAAAGCCTTGCTGTTAAAAGTGTGGCCTGAGGGTCAGAGTGCTAGCATCACCTGCCAACCTGCTAGAAATGTAGGTGTTCAAACCCCACCCCTGAACTACTGAATCAGAATCTGCATTGTAACAAGATCCCCAGGTGATTTGTGTATCTGTTAGTCTAAAGTTTGCTAACTTAGCACACCACTCTCTGTTTTTCTCATTTACATTTGTGATTTTCTCTTGACAATCAGTGTATATCTGTATGAGCTTTACTCCCCCACTACATAAGCTCCATGAGGGCAAGGCCTTGTCTGCTTTGCTCATCTCTACAATGCCCAGAAACAAGAGCAGTGTCTGACACTGGTATGGTTTATTAATTAATAAAGAAGCATCTACTTGACCGAGGCTTGTCCAAAGTCATATTACTGGGGGGACAGGGGGAAGAGATGAAAACCCATCTGTTCCATTCACTTTAGAACTTCACACTTTATGAAATAAATTATGCGTTCCTATGTCTCTTTGCGGGGCTGGAAGGAGTTCACAATCCTAAAGGTGGTCTGCTTTTCAATTGGATTGGGATTGAATGAAACGTCAGGTGGCTTTCAGCCCTTTTATTCTAGAAAAGTTTCAACAGGAGGGTTTCTGGGAACTGTTCCAGAGGTCTCATGAGACACCCTGACCTACCAGTGGCCACAGCTGAAACTGAACTTGTCTTTCTCCCTTTGGCAAAACAGTGAGTTCACTTTGCTGAGCCATTACATAGTAAGAATGAATTATAGCAGGAGAGAGAACAGGTTGGCATATGGGGGGTGAAGACTGAGAAAATCAGGACAGGGGAGAGGAAAAATAGAAGAGAATCTATGGGAAAGTAGGCAGCAGGACCACCAGTAATAGACACTTCCACGAGGAAGAGAGAGGGCACAGCTTTCTTTTCTTTCCCCAGCATTGTTGTGTATCTGAGTCATCATATCCCATTCTAATTTATCATTCTGCACCTAACAAAGAGTCAGCCATGGAACACACAATACGTTTTCATTTGCCCAGTGACTCTGTACACAGTGGTCAAATACACATATTTTCATTTTTCACCTTTCTCTAGCACCAAGACCTCCTTTACTTTTTCACATGGAATTCTTCATTGCTAAACAACTTCCATATTTACAACAAAGAAAATCTAACTGCTACTATCTGCAGACTTAAACTCAAGATTTCTCTTCTCTTTTATAAAAATAATGCACAAGTTTAGTCTGTGGCATAAATATACACAGAACCGCAAATGTGAAAGATGAGCTCTGGGGTAGACAAGGTAAAACAGAATGTCATAATTTTGGAGAAAGAAGTTATGATGACCAAAGAAAAAAGTGATATTTGTCTTTTGAGCCCACAGCTTTGACTAGTCTAGAGACATCGTGCCATTCTATTCTATTCAGGGTCAGTGTGTCAATCTGCAGAAGCCATCAGGTTCTATTGGCAGTTAGAATTGTTGGGATATTCAATCAGAGCTAACCAGAGTAAAACCTTACATTCATTGCCAGGCACAGTGGCTCAGGCCTGTAACCCGAGGCCAAGGTGGGTGGATTGCTTGAGCTCAGAGCTCAGGAATTCAAGACCAGCCTGAGCAAGACACTGTCTCTACTAAAAATAGAAAAACTAGCCAGGTGTTATGGCAGATGTCTCTAGGCCCAGCTACTCAGGGGGCTGAGGCAAGAGGCTATATTGAGCCCATGAGTTTGGGGTTGCTATGAGCTATGCCATGGCACTCTACCCAGGGTAACAGAATTAGATTCTTTCTCCAAAAAAGCTTACATTTTTTGGCATGAAAGACAATTTGAATACCCCCATATCATGTTTAATGCCTTCATATTAATACTCGAAAAAAATATATTGTTTTTCCTAATGATTTAAAGACAATAATAACGAAGGTAAGACAGTAAAATTAAACATAAAAAATGACAGCTTATTTTTTCAAAGATGTGGGCACCTACTCATCTCATGCACCTCAAAGCCCTTATAACAAGTTCAGTTAACTTCACACCTGTACTGATGTCTTTCCACATGTTTTAATTCCTGTGTTCATAACAAAGTTCACTACTAATTACTTTTGGCTTGGGCTGCTGTATCTATTTAAAAAATGAATGTATCCATCTGCAAATGAGTGGGATTACACCTACACACTCTCACATACATACAGGCACATGGTACTCACGCTACAAGAAACTCAGAAGAGCAACATTAAACTCAACTGAATGCTTCTCAGAACTACTTGTTATGCTCCTAAAACACGATTCACTTTGTCTAGTCCCAGGAAAGGCAAAGGCAGCCGTGAAAACAAATAAAAAAAAAAAAACAATGAATAGCAAATCTGATGTTTTCCAACTCAAGAAGCTGCAGTTGATTTGAGAAGTGGCAGAACATATAAGCTGTTCCCAATTTTATTCAAGCAAAATCTCTGTCTCTGCTTTTGTGTATGCCTCACCTCACACTTTGCGGTTACACACCAAAGCCCTCAGGAACGAGGGTTTTAGATCAGTGTCAGAACATTTATATTTAAAAAAAATACCCTGAAAATGCCAGCTCTCCCCCAACTAGGATTGCTTCCCCTGTGTCCTGCAGTTAGAGTTGTCAACATCAGCAATATACATGACGTTTGAACTTCTTCCAAGTGACTTACCCACACGCTCAGTCTCCTGAAAACATTTCACTGCCTGCCCACCTGCTGTTCAAGTATAGAAAAGAGATGAAAGATCTTTTCCCTCCGAAATTAAAAAAGAACTCCCCAAACAAACAAATTCTACTGAATATCTTACTTTTTGCCAAGTCTTCCTCTGTCCTGTCCTGTCAGTTTATCCTCTATAGTAATTAATTCCTTGTGACAATCTTTTTAATACAACCAGATGCATAATCTGTCTGATAGGATGAAATTATTATGATACTACACCTAAAATAGATTTTTGTACTGAAGGCTTCTTTCAATAGTAATAAACATAACTGTAACTACTTCCATAGGATGAGTCAAGGGGTCTCATGTATAAATGCTACTTCCTTACTCATTAAAAAATAGGAATATTTCCTATATGTCTTATGAAAAATTTTATATAAGCCTTTGAACTACCCCAAATTTACTCACTCAAGTATTCACTCAGTTTTTGTTTACTTTTTCATTTTTTTTTTTTTGTACTACTCCTTTGGGAAATATCATGTGATAAAGGGAATTATATGTGCCCCAGTTCCTGCCCACAGAAAAACTTTTTGAGGGGAGGGAAGATTAGCTATATACTTAGGACAGGTAAAAGTAACAATGCAAAATTCAGGCTTAAGGTAGTAGGGAGTGTTAAAAAAAAAAAAAGCTAATGTGATCAAGAGATACTTATGCAAGCAGAGTCATCAGGTTGGTGGGGGTCTTTCACTGGGAATTATATAAACAGATGGGGGTTATAGAGTTGGAGAGAAGTAAAGTAATTCCTGATAGAGGGACACCAGGAGCAGCCAGCGGGGAGATGCCAATGCACAGACACAGGAGATGTGGCAGGAACTGATGTATAGCACTAAAATTCCTGTATTAGTTAATTCATTCATTTGTGACTGAGATATTCCTCCATCTCCCCCAAAATTTGTGGGGGCTCTTCTTTCCAGTCTTCCTTTTGGCTCTGCCTTCAATTTCAGCTTCTCTTCGTGGGTCTGATCTTCTTCTCCCACTCACTGTGCTTTCCCATCTTGTCCTCTTGGTTTCATTCTCTATTTTGCTATATTTCTTTACTTATGGTTGTTTCTACTTCTGTCTTTGGCTTTCTCTTGATATAGGCTTATTCACAACTCCTTACTCTCCAGGATAACTCATGAACCACACATTTGCAACATGTTCTAAAAATTGTCCCTAAAGTCACCATACACGGGCAAATGGGAAATTGTAGGTAAATGTACATTTATTTACAAAAATTCATTACAAAATATTCTCTACACATTGACTACCTCTTTGTAAAATTCTGTAAAGGATATTTTGTACATAAAGGTACCTTAGCTACACTCCCCCATTTTCCCTATGTATGGCAACTTTAGGGGTGACTTCCAGGACACCCTGTAGTGTAAGCTTTTTCTCATAACTGACTGACTATTCCTCCTAAATTTCTTTGTTCTAACTCCTGAAGGCCCGAATCCAAGTGTCCTAGGTCATTTTTAAGACACGGATTTTATATCAGACTACTCATGCATTGCTGAGTGTAAGGACTGGCTGTGTTTGAGTCTGGAGCCAGCTATCAGGTATTTCTAGGAAATGGATACATGGCCGACTGGGTCTCTTCCCTGGAAAAGAGCTGTGAACAGCACAGCTTTCTTAGAGGATGATGGAGCAATGAAAGTCACAATGATTGACACATCTGATAGGATAGGTATGAACCACATTTAATTTGTAATCTGTTTCATGATGGATGGGTCATTTGTGTAGTAATGAGTTTACTGTCTGCTATGACATGGACAGTATCAGTAAAAGTGCTGACACTTTCAGTATGTTGTTTAATATCTAAAACAATTCTGTAAAGAAGTTATTTTTATTTTATTTTATTTTGAGACACAATCTCACTATGTCACCGTCGGTAGAATGCTGTGATGTCACAGCTCACAGCAGCCTCCAGCTCTTGGACTTAAGTGATTCTCTTGCCTCAGCCTCCCAAGTAGCTGGGACTACATGTGCCTGCCACAATGCCCGGCTATTTTTGTGTTGCAGTTGTCATTATTTAGCTGGCCCTGGCTGGGTTCCAGCCCGTCAGCCTAAGTGCATGTGGCTGGAACCCTAGCCACTGAGCACCACCTATAAAGTAGTTATTATGGTTTTCATTTTAAGGAAGGGGAGACTGAAAATAACATAAATTAAGCAACTTATCCCAAACCAAGTAAACCATTACCTGAAATGCAAATTTTAAGATGTTTATTAAACTTGAAAGAGGATTTGGTCTATCCACCACTAATATCTACCTCAGCACCATCATCACTCATTAACTTGGATAACTTCAGAGAAAATTAAATCCAAGAAGTTGGTGACTTCCTACCAGTGTAGTCAAGCATTTGGGGAACCAAATCATAATTGATTTTTCCCTCTTATTTATTTAACTATCAGCATCACTGGGCAACATCAGTTCATATATGTCAAGTGTGAAATAAACTGACTTTAATTTCAAAGTACTCCTTTTGCAGTATCTATTGATTTTAAAGTAGACTGCCCTTACGTGCTACATTCATGTCACTGATGATATTGCTTAATTTGTCTATTGCTTGAGGTCAAAGGCCATTATTTATAACTTATTGCACAAAAGGGCACCATTATTCTAAAGAAAACATTGGGGTTTTGGTAGTTTAGGGAATAGAACATACTTATAAAACTAATCTAGTATTGCTATTTTTTATTCATTCTATAAACAAAATAAATTTATTCAATAAATTATTTCCATTACAAACAGGAATGTATTGAGTACTCCCTGGGATATATAGCTCTCTCCCAGGCACTGTAGAATGTTAAAAATGGAATTCATAATTTCTGGCCTCAAAGTACTTTAAACTTGTTTCACATGTAGAATATACTCAAAATTGACAGGGCATAAAAGTAAGGTATAATGTAGGCCACAAAATGAATAGCATAAAGAAGGTGTATTGTAGAAATTCAGAAAAGAATTGGTAATAAGAAGCTCAAGATAGTGTATTATAGGAAAATAAACAGATACAAACACATCAAAACTTGTTTAATGTATACTCTCCTAAACACCAGGCAGGTTTTATACTCATCATGAAAGGTGCTGAATGAAATTGAATAGTTAGGATACAGATTTTATTCTATATTTAGACATGGACTCAAAATATATAATTCATGAAATCACCGTATTAAAAAATTCAAAAATCCAATTAATTCTTCTATTTCTACTTTCTTCCCTACCTCCACAATAAAAAGAAAAGAAAATTTATTGATCATTAACAGTTCCTCTGCCAGTGTCTAATTGCATTAAGAAGACTAAGATTTATTGGAGTAACAAATATTTCACTCATATAAAGATTTGATCTGAAGAGTGCGTTAGTCTCTGGGATAACTTAAATGTCTTCCTGACTTCCATCAACAAGACCTTCCTTGCTTGGAATCCGGAGAATGTATATATCAATCTCTGCTCTTTTCTTGCTTTAATTTCCCATGATGATGAAAGGCTAGGGAGCAAAGTCTATATTAATCTTCCCTGATCAGTTTTGGAAAACTGCTTAGGACAACATCCTGTCATTTTCATTTTGGCCAGCGAAGCAAAGTAGAAGGAAAAGAACAAGCAGGCCATTGACAATAAAAGATGAGCTTTTGCTACGGGTAGAAAGAAATCTGTTCAGATCTGTTTCCTCTTTCAGTATATTTTTACAGATATTTTAAGGATCTTATAAATCTGGACTCTGAAAATCTAAGTAAATTTTTTATTAATTATTTGAACGATCATTCTGTTAACACTGAAAGAACTTAGATGCAGAAAACTTATTTTAGACACTAAAAGCCGAAGAGTTTGAAATTCTTAATACTGTGTATGCCATTTAAGTTAACTGAATGTAAAGATGTTGTTCTAAACCTCAGAAGGCTGTTAAATATCTGTACTGTTTATGATTTATTAGGTTTCCTTCATCTAAGGATTACTATCTATTGACAAACTGGCATATTTCCAGCTATTCTTTTCTCCAGTTTAACTTCTTTCTCCTTCTATTATATCTTCTTGGAACTCTGATTACACTCACGTTAGACCTTCCTCACTCTATCTTCTGTAACTCTTGAGTCTAACTATCTGTCTCTCTTTGAAGTATACACAGAAAACAAAAATGAAAAAAATAAGGAAAAAAGAGAGTGCATGCTTTTTAGATCTATTTTCTGTGTTCCCAATATTCTTTTTAGTTGTGTCTGATCTTCTTATCGGGGTTTCTATTGAGTTTTATTTTTATGTATTGTATTCATGTTATTTCTCTAAGTTTCATTTACTCCAAATCTAGTTAACAATATAAACTCATATATAATCTCTTGCTTCTTGCTTCTATATTCAAACATCTTTTTGCTGAATTATATCAAGCATACTTATTTTATATTTTGTGTCTGAGAATTATAACATTTGTGGGTAGATGCCTAATAATGGGATTGCAGGATCAAATAGGTGATCTAATTTGAGTTCTTTGAGGGTTCTCCATACTGCCTTCCATTAACGCTGTGTTAGTTTGCAGTCCAGGCAGCAGTGTTAAAATTTTCCCTTCTCTCCACATCCACGCCAGCATCTGCAGCTTTGAGACTTTGTGATTTGGGCTATTTTCTTTCATTTTTTTTTTTTTTTATTGAATGGTAACTATGTACATTAATGCACTTCTGGGGTACAGTGTGGGGTTTTCACACACAATCCGAAACACTACAGTTAGGTGATATTTCAGGGTGGTTTTGAATTTGCATTTCTCTGATGATCTGGCACAATGAACATTTTTTCAAATGTTTGTTAGCCATTTCTCTGTCTTTGTCAGAGAAGGTTCTTTTCTTATCTCTTGCCCAAAGGTAGATGGGATTGTTTACTCTTTTTCTGTTGATTAATTCGCTTTTCGTAGATTCTAGCTACCAAAGCTTTGTCAGATTGATACCCTGCAAATATCTTTTCCCATTCTGAATGTTGTCTTTTTGCTTTACTTGTTGTGTTCTTAGCTACCCAGAAGAGAAAAAAAAATCATTTTATCATAAGGACATTTGCACCAGACTGTTTATCACAGCTGAATTTACAATCACCAAACTATGGAAACCATCTAAATGCCCACCAACCCAGGAATGGATTAACAAGCTATGGTATGTTACCATGGAATGCTATTCAGCTATTAAAAAAGATGGAGATTTTACATCTTTTGTATTAACCCTACTTAGAAAAGCATCACAAGAATGGAGAAGCAAAAATCCAATGTACTCAATTCTAATATGAAGGCAGTAGATGAGCTAATGCATGGAATGGGGTAGGGGAATGAGGGATCAGGGAAAGAGGAGGAGAGAGGGGGAAGGGGGTCATGGTGTATGGCACACCTCTTGGGGGCAGGGCACAATTACAACAGGAACTTTACCTAACAATCGCAATCAGTGTAACCTAATGCAATGAATCCCAAACAAACAAACAAACAAACAAAAAACTGTCAAAAAAAAAAAAAGAATTATAACATTTGAAGTATTTATAAGTTTAACTCTACTATCCTTATTTATGCTATTTTTTAAATTATAAGGCAAGTGATATACATTGTTTTCTACTGTGAGTTACTTATCTTTTTTTTTTTTGAAACATTATAGATGGGAATTCTTGAGTCCTCAGTAAAATTAGCATTCTGTTACAAATGAATTATAATTGTTTAGAATCATTAAAGTGGAGTGTATAGAGGAAGTACTATCAACTACAGAATATTCAAAATTAAATTCTTTACTTGAGATTTTTTAGACCATACAAGAAAAGTAAAATAAGACCACAAATCTGTATGAAGGCTAATTTTTGATTATTCTCAAGATGTACGTGTATATGTATATACATATATATATGTGTGTATATGTATATGTAAAACATAGATGCATATATACACAAATGATCTAATGCTTTTTCTTTTCCATTTACCCAATGGCATTGTCAAAACAAATTTCTTAGTGCCTCCTTTTATGTGGTTTAGAAAAAGTTTGGGTTGCTAAATTTATCTAGTGGTCCACTTTTAGTGGTCAAGAAAATCCTCTACTTTAAACCAGTATTCACTTCATCTCTTGCTTCTATGCCCAAGGCAGCCATCAAGCAAGGCCAAAATGTTAAAATAAGCTTAGATACTCCATTATCTCCTTGCTTTCCAGCCTCCATTTCAGAGAAAACAAAAATTAAAATTTTTACAGGATATTTTAGAATCTTGTCTTCTTTAGTTCAGGGGGGTCATGGGGTTACCTTGCAGTGACATGGTATTACAATTGCTAAGACACCCAACAGTCCAACTTTTTCTGAGAGTAAACACTTACCTAGGCTATGTGTAAAGTTGCCCTCTCAAATTAGCAATTAGAAAGCAATTTCTGAGTGCCCATCTCAGAGGTCATCAACTGGTTAACCAAAGTATTCTCAAAGATCACCACCCTCATTACTCTAGCACCAAGGGAGATTGTTCTCCCATTCTTCCTATATAATTTTGGGGTTTTTTGTTTGTTTTTGTTTTGTTTTGTCTTTATTTTTCATTTTCCTATGTAATTTTCAAATCATCTTGGTTGTAATTTCTTCCTGCATGACTTCATTTCCGGCAAAACTTAAATTTCACCTTTTAAAGAAAATGGAATGATCAGGGATATTTAAGGCACGACCTTGCATCTGAGAATTTCATGTCTTCCTAAGAATATTTTGGACAGAGCTATAACTTAAAGAACCCTCTTCTGGGAAAAAAGAAACAAAATACCAAAACATATTCATTCCGTGGTTTGACCTCATCCAGGATATAATCTAAACTTTCCTCTGTTCTTTAAAATCCTCAATTTATATACCTTTGTTCCCTTCCTTTCTTCCCTTGCCTTTTCCCCCATGTATCTGTACCTTGAGCTCATTAAATTATGCATCATTCCTGAATTATCTTTCCATCATTTGCCCTGAGAAGTGCTTATCTCCTCCTTCTGACTATCACTATGCCTTGTATGTAGGTCTGTTACAATGGATAGCCATTAGCCATAACCAAACAATTTATATATATTCTTCTACGTGACATCTGGGCTTTTTAAAGTTCAGAGCAATAACATTTTCATCTTTTTTGTATTCAATGCCAAAATAAAATTATAGTTGCTCAATAAATTATTAATTATTTAATTTATTAACATGGAAAACATAGTCAGTATTCCTTTTTAAGGAGGTTATGGTGTATGTGCTGAACCAAAATTAACATGTATAAAATAATCACTGATCAACAAAAGTAGTTATAAATTGATAGCGTATGATATAAAAATGGTTTCAAGAGAGTGTTTTGACATGTCTTTGTCCTTGATTAATTACACCAACATGGATGTTGTAAGAGTTAAAAAACAGTATTTTGAGTTTCCTCCATTTGCAAGATTCTAGTTAAAGGGAAGCATAACATATGTGTGGAGGGATATATTCCACAGTTCATTTAACTTCATATGACTTTCTCCAAAATTCCTGGTGGAAGTTAGATATAGCTGTGCTCATTTTTTAAGACCATCACATTTTCTCAGGAAAAGTAAGTAGGGTCAACACGAGTCTTTACACTCAATTCTATTTGTTGTTCAGATTTACTTGCCTGTGGCAGAATCAGAACTAACTTCCTTTTAGTAAGAATCATAGTCTGAAAACAGGGACCATCCCTCGCTTCCTTCAAATACCCACAACTGAATGTTCAGCCCAGTGAAAGGTTTTTTGGAGGAGTTCTGGATATTTATTTATGTATTTGTTTTATCAGACTCTCCATAAAATCACTGCTTTGCTATGTGGGGGTTCTCTCTGGGCATTTAGATCTGTTCCCTGTTCTCTGTCCTTGACATTGTGCTTTTTTTTTTTATTGAATGGTAACTATGTACATTAATGCACTTCTAGGGTACAGTGTGGGGTTTTCACATGCAATCCGAAATACTTCCATCAAACTGATCAACACAGCCTTCATGTCATTTTCTCAGGTATTGTTTTAAGATGTTCTC
>CAUYQV010016436.1:0-17511 GCA_963574575.1 Galagoides demidoff | reverse complement strand
CTGTGGTCCCAGCTACTTGGGAGGCGGAGGCAGGAGACTCGCTTGAGCCCAGGAGTTGGAGGTTGCTATGAGCTATGATGCCATGGCACTCTACCCAGGGGGATAGCTTGAGGCTCCGTCTCAAAAAAAAAAAAAAAAATTTCATACACAGCTTCTGCTGCCTACCGGAAATACCAAGAGCCTACCAAGTATCTCACACCTAACAAGTTCACCATCCCTTCCAAACCTATTCTGTCTTGATGAGTAACACCAAGTTCCATATAGTTACCCAAGCCAAGGGTCTCAGTGTCACCCTCGGCATCTCCCACTTCCTTACCATCTATGTTAGTTGTCAACCAGATTATATTAATTATGCTTCTAAAATGTCTGTCAATATATCTGCTCCATTCTTCCCAATGCTACTGACGCTCAGGTTTTCAGAGTGTCCGTACTCCAACATCTATCTACTCTCCTTTTTGCATTTATTCCTCAGAGATCTTCTAAAAATCCAAATTCACTTTGCAAAATAAGAGCAGAGCAGAACAGAGAAAATCTGTTTGATGGCTCATTTTTGCCTACAGATGCAGAGTCAACCAACTTGTGTTGAGCACATCATACCAACTAGACATAGTAGTAGGGCCCATGGCAGGCATTACCTCTGAAGAGCAGCACTTTGGAAGTCAGAAAAAAATTGGTTCTCATCCCACATGTGGGTTCATAAATTTCTTCTCCAGTCCTACGTTTCACCATAGTAAATGAGCAGGTTGTATTAAATTCCTTCCAGGAGCCTTTCAACCTCTGACATCTTCTACAGAAAGGAAGGGAAGTATAGTAAGATAATATCAAGACCAGCTACATACAGTGGTTCTCAACCTTCCTAATGCCACAACCCTTTTATACAGTTCCTCATGTGTGGTGACCCACAACGGTAAAACTATTTTCATTGCTACTTCATAACTATAATTTTGCTACTGTTATGAATCATAATGTAAATATCTGATATTCAGGAGACTCCCAAAGGGTGTGTGACTCACAGGTTGAGAACCACTGCTTAGGATATCATTACAGATATGGGAACTTAATTCTTACTTTAGTTCTATCAAACAACGATTGTTAATTTGGGGAGCATCTGTTCTGTGTCAGGCAATCAGAGGGACAGATAGAAGCATGAATCTATTCTAAAAACCCAGGAATTTCTGATCTAGTTGTGAAAAAAATAGATTAAGCTTTTACCCAGGGTGTCCAACATCCATAGTCCATACTATCTAAATAAATAAATGACTGAATGAATAAATAAGTCGGGGAACAAATAAATCCTCCACGCAGAAGAATTTCACATACTTATGTATATGCTTGACTTCCGGGAAGTGGAGCATGACTCCCTATCGCTTAAGTGTGGGCAATTTATTTCTGTGGTCTTCTTCCCCCCAGACTCCCTAATACGAGTAAAACAGAACACAAACCCAAACTGAGGGGCCACTCTACAAAACACTTAACCAGTTCTCTTCAAAACTATCACAGTCATAAGAAAACAAAGAAAGTCTGAGAAAATGTCAGAGGCAAGAGGATCCTCAGGAGACCTGGTGACAAAACGTGATGGGGCACCCTGCATGGGACTCTGAAGGACAAAAAGGGACGTTAAATAAAAACAAAAGAAATCTTAGCAAATTTCAAGTACACAAGACATTATTATTAACCAAAGTCACCAAGCTGTATGTTAGGTCTCCAGAACTCATTCACCTTGTAACTATATGTGTATAAACTTTAACCAACATCTCCCCTTTGGAAAAGATCTAATCTCATGGATAAAAGAGTGGATCTCAAGTGTTCTCGCCACACACACAGAATGGTAACTAGGTGGGTTGGTGGGTATATTAGCTTAATTGTGGTCACATGTTTGTGTAATCATGTTACAATGTATACATATCTCAAGATATGACATTGTATACCTTAAATATATATACTTTTACTTTATCAATTACATGTCAATAAATCTTGGGAAAAACAGAAAAATCTGAATGCAGAATGAAATTTTTAACAACAATACATCGATACTGGTTTACTAATTGTGACAAATATTCCAATACCATATCAATGTAGATGTTAACAGCAGCAGGGTGCTGGATATATGCCTTTCTGCATTATCCTCTCAATTTTTTTTTTGTAAATCTAAAGCTATTTTAAAATAAAAGGCTTATTTTTTAAACGTAATATTCATTCATCCATTCAACAGACATTTGGGGAATGTTCATATTCTAGTTTTTCGTTTTCCATGTTCTAAGTATTGAAAGTTACAAGAAGTCCATGGAGCAGGACACAACATTTAAACTGCTGACTGAGTGAATGGTAATTCTGAGGAAGGTGAAGTCACTTCTGGCTGAGTATTGTAGGAGAATGCTAGAAAGAAATGAGTAAAAATTACAACCAATATGTGGCTGAGTTTTTGCAGTTTTTGGCCGGGGGCTGGGTTTAAACCTGCCACCTCTGGCATATGGGGCCAGCGCCCTACTCCTTTGAGCCACAGGTGCTGCCCAATACATGGCTGAGTTTTATGTATGCCTATAAGACAGGAAAATTTTCCTCGGAGCAGAGAAAAAAATGAAAATAGAATAATTAACCAGAATGAAAAACACAGATCTTGCAAGTGAAAACATAGTATTGAGTATCCCTCCAGATGTGTTTGGCAGCAGGGACATAACTCAGCTGAAGAATTATACAGATTAGTGTTATAGAATGAATGTGTTCCCCTGAAGGTCGTATGTTTAAAACCTAACTCCCTGTGTGATGGCAGGTGGAGATAGGTCTTTGGGGAGGTAATTAGGTCAGATCAGTCCATGAGGAAGGAGCCCACATCATGAAATTAGTGTCCTTATAAAAAGAAGAGACCAGGTCTCTCTCTTTCTCCCCCATGTGAGGATACAGCAAAATACCCAGCTATCTTCAAGCCAGAAAAATTATCTACTGCCAAACCTGACCACTCTGCACCCTGATCTTAGACTTCTCAGCCTCTAGAATGATGAGAAATAAACATCTATTGTTTAAGTGCCCAGTGCGTGGTATTTTGTTACACCATTCCAGGAAGGCTAACATGATCGGGTGGCTGCTTGCCTATAATGCCCATCACCGAGCTGCTGTGCTGTGAGTGGCTTGGCTTCTAAGTCAGTAGGTAGAACTTAAGAGGCAGTCTTCCTTGTGTCCCCTCTGAAGACCTTACAACTCATAATATACCCATTTTTTGGCATCACGTGAATACTACCACAAAACAAATCCATCATGTTGGTCACTCCCTCCAAAGAATGTGAAGCATTAGGCGGGAATCATGTCTGAGGTTAATGAGACTAGCCCTGGAAGTGGAGGACCCACCACTATGTGACTAAGGTCCTCAAATATTAAGTAGGAGACCTGAAATGAGAACCTGCTTTTCTCAGCTCTATTGTGATGCTCTTTGATAGACATCATTTAATGCATTCCTCCCACTTACTCCCTCATCAACACCAGCCATTCCACCATCAATCTCAAACTAAACCCTGAGGCAAGAAACAGACAGAAAAAAAAATATATATATATAGTAATATAGTAATTCTGGGAGAATTTGGCCTCTGAGAACACAGGATATCAGAGTTTGAGGAAAGAAAGAGCAAGCTACATAAGATCAGCCTGAAATAAGGTTATCTACCAGCCCGGCACAATTGGCTGATAATGGAGAAACTTGGGCTTGATAAATTTCATCATCAAAATCTAAGTCAATTCAATTTGATGCACAAGCCTTAAAGGCATAATCATAAACTCCAAATGATGTTTGAAAACAAGTGTTATGAAAACATTGTCTTCCAGAACAAGGTAAATAGGAGGTGGAGACCAATTAACTGAGATCTGGACTAGATGAGGCTAAAGTCCAGGCTTTCATGGAGAGATGAGCAGAACCAGAGCAGATAGGAGCTCCATCCAAGCAAACTAGGGTTGAGCGAGGTTTTCCATTCCTTCAGAAGAACTGAAATACTAAACCACAACCTGAGGCTGTATCAGCAAAGCAGGGCTCAAGGGAAGGCTGAGCCTCCTGAAGACGCAGTTGTGAGTTTACTTCAGTCACACTGAACATGAGACTTCATAAGCATAGTAGCTCTGCACCCTGCCTGCTGCTGGAGAAGAGACTCCTCATGGGTTATGTGGTCTGCTCAGCATCATATCAGATGCCCACAGTTGTGCAAAACTAGAGGTCCACGGCTTATGAACAGAGCTACAGCCACACAAGAGAAGCAGGACTCGTAAGCAGACACAGTGAGTCAGACTAGAGAGTCTGTGGCACTCCGTTGCAATAGCTCTGCCAAGTACCTAGTTGTGCGGAAGAAACCTGCATGAAATGAATACAGTAAGATTCAGGTAAATAGTAACATAGGCCAGCTTTTCAAAAAGTAAGTGCCCTGAGTCTTTTTTACTGAAAGGACGATACTGTTTGTAAACATTCAGTCTTGTAGAAAGGATGGGGAAAAATCAGTTTCTTTCATCATATAAAGAGAATTAGAGAAAATTGGGAGAGGATGCACAGCTGCACTCTAATTTTAGTCAAACAGACCCTTGTTGTGTAAAAGTCTTGTTTTAAAATTGCCCTCAAGAAAGACTGTCCAACCCTTTATCCAGCAGATTGTATCCTGTGTTAAAATATCAAATAAAGCCAAAGAATCCAAAGGCTCGTTTGGTTCTTTTAAAATCGAGCCAAACACCATTATTTTTCAGAGTCCCACAGTGATTTATCCAGAAGGAATATTCCCTTGACTGAAAGTAAAATGTTCACCCCCTGTGTATCTAATTAGGTTTCCCAGGGCTCCCGGCAGACAGTGGCAATAGCCATGCTGTGAAAGTGGAATTAGGAGTCAGATAGTTTTCTCGCAAGTAAGAAGTGTATCTGGCCAATCTAGAGAGTGTGCCTTGGTTCCCGCCAAGTTCTAAAATTTTTCAGCAGACAATCTCCATTAAATTCCCTCCAGGGAAATGTTCTAAAATCCTGAGTTGTGTGGAATTAAAGTGGTCATGTGTGCCAAGGGGTAGTGAGGCTTCTGTTAGGGCTAGAGCAGGGACTAAGATATTCTTTTTTGATCAATCACTTTAGTGAGAAGCAATGGTGATGGCTGTCAGCTCCTGTCCCTTCTGCTGACAGTTCCCTGGAGATACAGAGAAGGCAAGTAGAGCACACCAGCCTCTGCTTAAAAACAACCAGTTCTGGACTTTGTCCCACCTTAAGTGCCTCGTATGTCACTTAGCATCTCAACAACTTTTCTGTTTTTTTTTTTTTCCACTGCAAAAGAAGTTTTTTTGATTAGTTCATTTCAAAGATCAAAGATGTGGGTAGTGGCCGAAGGGACACTGAAGACTAGAAGGAAATGTTCCCCCACCGTCCCTACTGCACAAAGGCCAACCAAGTTCATATTTTCCAGAAGGAGAAGGAAGACTTCCTGGGAGAGATTGGAGAAGGATGATTTACTGCAAGGGGGTAAAGTAATTCCAGGCACACAGATTTATACCAGAACATCTGCTTTACAGACCCTCATCATGGTAGATAAGAACAGAAAGCAAGGGGTTCTTGAAAGTAAGAACACAAACTCTCAGTTTGATCAAGGAGATGATGGCTCTCAGGCAGCTGCAGCTTGGGCTCCTTAGGGATCCAGGAAGTAAACAGAAGTGTGACTGTGTTCTTCACAAAAGAAGCACTCCACTCGCTGACCGAGCTGCTGCCTGAAACATAGCTTTGCAGCTCTCTAATTACCTGTGGATATTGCATATTTACTTCTCTTGCCTCTGCTCTTTAAGAATGGGAAGTTTCTCTCTGAGAAAAATGAAGCTATTTCTGATTCTGAAGAATATACATCAGCTCCCCAGCTGAGGACCCTGAAAACACACACTACACATTTGCTCATGAAAGGCCTATAGCTCAAAGATTATTCAATCTCTCAGGCATGAGAGATTTAGATGCAGTTATGGGCATATCTAAAGCCTTGGATTTTATTTACCTTGCATTAGGATGTCCGGATCTGAGAATGCCTAACAATTATTTATTTCCAAAAGCATGTTTAATTATAATGTTCACACTGACATATGTGAATATAATTTTTACTTTGAAATAGGCTTAAAAGCCATAGGAATAAATGATATGAGTTCTTATATAATGGAGTTATAGATAATATTAATTTACATAAATTTATATTAAAATATAAGTCCTTTTTCTTAAACCTACTTATGTTCTTTTGTCCTCAACAGTTTAGAGAGAATAATTAGCATATCCTACCTTCTAAACTAAATTTTACCTTCCATATCTTTAAGGGAATTTGATGAACAATATAGATATTGATTTTCAAATTTGTTTATTTCAAGTAGAATGAGATTCAGAGAAGATCTTAATTTTCACATAATTGATTTTTAAACAAGCCATCTCTACAAATAATTCTTTGGGAAAAGACTCATTAAAATTATATGGAAACAGTACTGACTCATCAGCATAAAATATGATGTCTATGATATTTTATATTGTTAGATAAACATCATTCTCTTCAAGACAACATTTTTAAAACAAGTTCCCTACAAAACTATAGCATCAAATAGGTACTTGATACAACAAACATTTACTTTACCAGCTGGCTTGGGAAATCTCTACCCAGACGCTTAGGCAGGGGAAGGTGGGGACCTGGGAGAGAGCCAGGCTCAGGAATGGGAACTCCTCCCTGGATTACTGTAGGGCCAGTCTCCTTCAACACTGCAAAGCTCCATGTATTTCTTAGATGCATGAAGATGGCCTTTTTGGAATCACATCTAAGCTTACCCTCCTCAGAAACTCTCCATGCTTTAAGGTAATGACTTTTTCTGATTCGTTCCCTTCACTTCTTGCATTGCTACAGATTTCTAACATATCAATGAATGATCTGATATGCCCATTCTCATTAAATGCTGTGAATTGGTTTCTTAGTTCATCAGTGACAGAAAAGGGAAGGAAGGAGGCAGCGAGGGAGAGAGGACTGAGAGAGAAAGAAAGATTCTCTAAATCTTAAATTATTTGTTTTACCATTTGCTAGCTATTTCTTTGAGAGATCTCTGAGGTACACATACAGTTAGCTCTTAAAGCAACTATGATATAAAGAACAGAACATTGAACTTGCCATCAAAGATATCCTTAATTATCCCTATTACCAATAGTGTGACCTTAGCATGGTCAAGATTTAAATTACTTAAATCTTTCCAAGTTGCAAAAATTTCTTTCTGTAAAATTCTTGAAACAATACCTATATCATAGGTTATATGTGTCACAACAGCTGTGAAATGGAAGGTTGTTAGGGCTATAGTCTATAGCAAAAAGGGCAAACCAATTTCAACTCAAGGACACATCAAGTTAAATTATAGTGGTTACCTGTAATGCTTAGAAAGCATGTCAGCCATATCCATGCTCAGGAGAAAAGAATGCAGTAGTTGATTAGTGATGTCTGCAGTGAAAGTGAGCACAGGAGTGGAAATTCAAGTGACACATCAGTGCCCTCTCTAATAGAAGGCTTTATTTCTTATTTAACATCCAAAGTATGATCTCAAATGTTATCTCCTTCCTCCATTGATTAAACCTAACCAGTCTCTTAATGGAATAGAGAAATCAGATCTGTAAATTTACTTACTCACTAAGAAGTTATTTAAATAAAAATATTAATCCATATATACAAATAGCAACTTTGTGTTATCTTCTTTTTTACTTATTTTATTTTTCAAAAGCAGATAGTCAATGATAAAACCACATTGATCAAACATATACAGAAAAACTCTTCTCTTAAAAGGAAAAAAAAGCATCTTAATACTCTAATCTGTGGTTTTGTTTTTTGTGGACAGTAGGCAACATCTGACACTGCTTTCCTTTTTCACAATAAATGTGACTACTTGATTCAAAAGAATGACTTAAGTACCATAGAAAAAAGATACTAGCAAAATAAAGAAGGAAGTTTCAAATTAAATAAGAATGGAGTGGAAATTGCAAGAAAATGTAGATCAAAGTGAGAGAACTGAGGGGAGAAGAAAGGACAAAAGGAATGGCAGATAAGAGCAGAAAGACCAAAGCCAGGGTGAAGAGTAGTTATGAGGGAGGAAGTCAGAGGAAATATGTTTTCATTTATACTGCTCCAGAGTCTTTTTTAAAAAGAATATGAAGTCACTTCCATGTCAGTGTAACAAAGATATTTCATAAAACATAGTTGTATTTCTTATTTTCCATCAGGATCAAATTATTGTCCACTAAAGACTTAATTTGTATTTTTTTTAACATGAGTTTTCACAGAGAAATGTTAAAATGATTTAGTGTTTAAAAAGTCCTGGCTTACTTAGGGCACCCTTAAAACATTCCCAAAATAAATATAAACAAACCTATTCTTTCACGATGTGCATCCCATTAAACTATTTACCTCCAAACTTAAATTCAGTCTCAGAAATATGTGTGTCATAGAAAGGAGAATCAATGCCAAATCTGATTTCACACATTTTTAAAAATATTTTTTAATTTTTTTTTATTGTTTGGGATCTATTGAGGGTACAAAAATTAGGTTACACTGATTGCATTTGTTACATAAAGTCCCTCTTTAATTATGTCCTGCCCCCAAGAGGTGTGTCACACACCATGACCCCCCATTCTCCTTTTTTCTCCCCCTTCCCCACTTGCTCATTCCCCTACCCCACCCCTTATATTAGCCCATCTACTGCCTTCATATTAGAATTGAGTACATTGGATTCTTGCTTCTCCATTCTTGAGATGCTTTACTAAGCTGAATGTGTTCCATCTCCATCCAGATTAATACAAAAGATGTGAAGTCTCCATCTTTTTAATGGCTGCATAGTATTCCATAGTATACACATACCGCAGTTTGTTAATCCATTCCTGGGCTGGTGGGCATTTAGGCTGTTTCCACATTTGGGTGATTGTAAATTCAGCTGTGATTTCACACTTTTAATAATCATAAAATCTTTACGTTTTTATGACCACACTGTGTGGTCACAAGCAACAGTGACCATCCCCGACAGAGAAATAATGTCACCTTAACATATTGCTTTGTCAAAGTTTGCAAATATGATCATGACATATGTGGATCTTATTAGAGATATAAAAGAAATTTCCAATTACTTTTATTTTTGTTTTTTACGTTTGACTGAACATTCTGGTCAATTGGAAATTTGAAATTTTCTTGAACTATATGAATTTTGCTTTGAAAAAATATAGAGATGTGTTTCGCTTGCACTAGGGAATGGATTATTGCTACAGCCTGTGAGACTGTATCTCCCAGAGAAATATTTATGGAAGACAATTTCCTAGATTCTATGCATATGCTTATGCCTTCCAGAATATGTGATCCTCTCAAGCCCTAGCCCACTACCCAGGATGTGAGCCAACACAGGCTATAGTTCCTCAGAGCATCTCCCAGGCAACTCTGGCCTCAAGCAGTAACAGATTTTGTTAGGTTGATTTATTTCCCAGAAGTAGGATTTGATATGATATATGATTTGAATTATGTCACAGGTCTATAAAATCCTTATGAACATGTGACTTATGATACAGGGTGAATGTGCACCTTAGGTAAAGGATTAAGCAAATTAATGTATATCTATTAACTGAAATACTATGCAGCCATTACAGACTATAGTCAAAAGTGTTTTTAAAGATATAACAATAATTGGAAAAGGTCAAGATTCAAATTGTATACACACTTGGTTACATATATAATAGGAAAAATAAAATTAAGCATGCATAAAAAAAACAAATAGGTTAAACATGGCAGCTCACACCTATAATCCCAGCACTTTGGGAAGTCAAGGCAGGAGAATTGATTGAGGTCTGAAGTTCAAGGCTAGCCTGGGCAACATAGTGAGATCCCATCTTTACTACATAAATTAATTAACTAATAAACCAAAAAGAAATATAACTGTGCCTAGGTGGCTGGATTATATATGACCTTTTTATTCTATACTTTTACTTGTTTTCAACACATTTTAATGAAGCTATGCTATTTTTTAATAATGAGTGTTGCTTGTATTTTAAAGTATTTAACAAGAAGACTGAATTTGTTTTTGTTTTCCCTCCTAAATACATGTTTTACTTCTTCTTTGTAATGAGAGAGGATCAAAGCAAAGCATAACAAGGGTAAAAATGGGATGATTCAAATTAGGGGTCCAGGGTCAGGTATGGAAGCTGCCACTGAGAGGTGAGAAATCAAGCAGGCGCAGCCTCAGGGCTGTTGTTACAGGGCAAAGTCATCACTGGGATTAACCCACCTAGAAAAGATGAAAAAGATCAGCTCTGAGGCCCCCCAAAGAGGAAATGACTAGGTGATACACTGGCTTATCATGGGACATCTCATAAGTACATAGATAATGGAGTCTTAATATTCTCAGATTCTCTGGAGAGGAAGAAGCACCCACCAAGACGGTGGCCACAGAGGGTACAGGCAGCCCACCTTGCCCTCATGTTCTCAGTGACCTGCATCTAGCAGCAGGACCTTGATACAAACACAGAAAGGGATTCAGGCCATAGGATAGCCAGCCCTGAGTCTCATCCCTCACCGGTATCACCACCTGCCCTTGGTCTGTCCTTCCACCCCATCCAATTTAGATGTGAGGAGGCCTCCAGGACAAATGGAAGGAGGAGTGGAAAGGGTGCTTGAACTTAGGTGAATGACAAAGAACAGTGATTTTGACTTTGTTGTTTTCACTGTTGCTGTTTTAAAAAACCTGGCTATGAGAACCAAAGGGAATTTTGCTACAGTGGACTGACGGCCTGGCAAGGCACAATGTTAACACGCTCCATCCGCTGACTCCACAACTTACTCACTTGGTATAAATTCCACCACCGGGACTAAGAGCCATCTCTGGCACTGGGGATGACACAGTACATCAAAGAAGCCATTCCCACACTCATGCAGTTTATAGCCTCAATTGAGAAAGCTGAAAAAAATATAGGAAAAGTTACAAACAAGATAACGAGTTGGCGTCAGGTATGGATGGAGGTACAAGGACAGTACACGAGGATGACATGACCAGAAGTCTACTTCAGACACAGGGGACTTTTGAAGAGGTTAGATCTGTACTGAAGCATCATGACGATAGAACCTGAGGGAGGGAGGAATGTTACAGACTTAGAGGATGTTCTCACGGACAGCCAGGACCTGCAGTGGGCAAGAACCTCAGGGAGAGGAGATGAATTAGGAAGGAAAGTTCCTGTCGGAGAAAACAAGGAGGATTTCGTCTCACTGTCTCCTCTCAGTCCTGGATGGAAGAAAGGAGAGGGGAGAAATATTTCACTGAGAATTTATATCAACCCCAAACTCACAGGGGTTACAGCCAGGATACACACTACTCATATTGGATCATATTGGAGAGCGGGGACAAAGCTTAATAATTAGGCTAAAATTAATATTTACTTTTCATAAACAACAACAAAAAAAACTTCTTTTAAAGGAAAGCATCCTAAAACTTGTCCTCAAAAAAAAAAAAATACCACAAATTATGTTCTTTAAAACATGTATGCACAGGGCGGCACCTGTGGCTCAAAGGAGTAGGGCACCGGCCCCATATGCCTGAGGTGGTGGCTTCAAATCCAGCCCCAGCAAAAAACTGCAAATAAATAAATAAATAAAAACATGTATTCATGAAATACATACACACACAAATAAATCCAGAAACAGACCCAGAAGAATTGCAAATATTAAAATGGATAGGTTAAAGTAACTATGTTTTCTGTGGTTATAGAAGTTAAAGTATGTGTTGAAAGTATAACAAAGAGATAGAGTGAAATAGAAAAGAAACACATGGAGCTTCTAGGAAAACACAAGGTGAGATTTAACAAAACTAAAATCATAAAGGCAGCAAACAGATTAAATAGCAGATTGAACAAATTGAAAAGCTCATGCAAAAGTTCTTTTTGGATTAAAGATAAAGCACCTGACAAAGTTAGGGGTTGGTAGAGTTACGTATATAAAGCTGGCTACCAGAATTACCGCCCACAGAATGGAAGAGAGGAGAAGATTGCTGGAGGTGAGTTTATCAAACATCTCAAAAATTCTCCCTGAAGTCTCCTTCTAGTCATAGAGAAATGGTGGCACAAAGAGAGAAGGGATCAGTGTGACTTATTTGCCAGCTGATCTCCAGCATTTGGCAAGTTCTCGGTAAGTGTTCAGTGCACATTTTTTAACTGAGTAAATGAATAATGGTGAGTTTAATAATAGTAGAAATTGCACAATGCTCTATAGAGATTTTCATCCAGCTCTGAAACCACATCTCTTAAAACATCTGGAGAAAAAATGAAAAACGAGCCCATCAGAAAATATTTTTATACTCTATACAAATGCTGAGAGGTTGACAAACAAGAAAGACTTTGGGTTCTGAGCCTTATTGAGTAGTTTGGTCTTCCTATGCTCTTATTTGAATGCTGTGTTGACAGAACCCCAAACAATACTCAATCTCCACCATCTGTTTCATCCACCACATTCCTCTCACGTTTTGAGATATTAAAGTTAAAACTTTTAGGTTCTAGTGAATGGGGCTCTGATGTAATCTACAGAATTTCAAACTCTTTATCAATTCTAGAGATTAGCCCAAGCTTATCTCTAATGCAGCATATCAGTTGAGGAAAAAAACGAGTAAATAATTTTCACTGCTAAATTTCTTTCAGTCTATGCCACATTGTACATTGCATACCTGCTCTCCTCTATCCACAATGCCTGTCTTCTGGTGCTCAGGAAGATGTGATTCCATCAGGACAAAATCAGCTGAAAACCCACTATTCCACCTATAAGGCAATCTACAGATCTGCAGATATGATGTCATCCTCCCAGGGTCAATTTTCATTTACAGGGACTACTACCAAAGGGGTCAAAATGGCAGCACGATGCATAATTATAAAGGAGTCTCAGTGTTATGCCTTGTAAGCAGGGTTATTTCTATTCAGGTGAATGGGATAGATTTTCCAAAATGGTTAGAATCCTAGAAAAATGGGATAGTGAGGAGGGAGGGAGAAGGGAGGGGGGAATGGGTGGAGGGAGGGGGATTGGAGGGACCATTTTTGAGGTCTATCTTACAGCGGTACAGGTGAAACTCTCTAAGAGTAGAATCAGAACGTTTTAAAACAATAACTGAGAAAATGACATGAAGGCTGTGTTGATCAGTTTGATGGAAGTATCTCGGATTGCATGTGAAAACCCCACACTATACCCCAGAAGTGCATTAATGTACATAGTTACCATTCAATAAAAAAAAAAAATTGTTGGCTTCCTCTCTTTCCACTTTCTTGAGGAAGGCTTGCAGTGCTATAAATATCCCTCTTACAACTGCCTCTGCAGTATCTCACAGATTTTGGTAACTCGTATCTTCATTATTATTTTGTTCCAAAAATTTGGTAATTTCCTTCTTCATCTCATCTCTGTCCCACCTATCATTCAGCATAAGGTTATTTTGCTTCCATTTTTTTGCATGAGTCTGCAGATTCCTGTGTTACTGAGTTCAACTTTTATTCCATGATAGTCTGAGGAGATGCAAGGAATAATTTCCATTCTTTTAAATTTGCAAAGGTTAGACTTGTGACCTAATATGTGGTCGATTTTGGAGTATGTTCCATGGGCCAATGACAAAAATGTGCACTCAGTTTTGTTAGAATGAAATGTTCTGTAGATGTCCATCAAATACAAATGCTGAATGGCTAAGTTTAAATCTAAATATTCTTTCCTAAGCTTCTTATTGGAGGATCTATCCAACACTTCCAAAGGAGTATTAAAATCTCCAACTATGATGGAGCTGGGAGAGATCAAGTTGCTCATGTCTATTAGGGTATCTCTTATAAACTGAGGTGCATTCTGGTTGGGTGCATAAATATTGATGATTGAAATCATATCGTATTGAGTATTACCTTAATAAATATAAAGTGTCTATCTTTATCCTTGATTACTTTTATTGGTTTAAAGCCTATTGTATCTGTGAATAAAATTGCAACGCCTGCTTTTTTCTGTTTTCCATTTTCCTGGAATATAGAAGACCATCCCTTCACCTTGAGTCTATATTTGTCTTTTAGGATAAGGTGGGATTCTTGAATGCAGCCGATATCTGGCCTGAGTTGTTGTATCTAGTCAGCCAGCCTGGGCCTCTTTAGAGGGCAATTTAAGCTATTCACATTGATTGAGAATATTGATAAACCTGATATAATTTTGAGTATTGAGTTTTTCAAAAGTCCAGTGGACATCTTTCATCCTTTAGTCACTCTGGAAATTTGAATTTGATCAAAATTTTCTGAGTTTACTTATGTGGTGGAGGATTGCACTGGTCATTATGGAGTATAGGTCTGAGAATATCCTGCAGAGCTGGTTTATTTATAGGAAATTTCTTCAACGTTTGAATGTCATTAAAGTATTAAATTCTCCATCATAAATGAAACTCAGGTTAGCTGGATACAGGATCCTGCGTTGAAAGTTATTTTGTTTTAGGAGGTTAAAAATCGATGACCACCCTCTTCTAGCCTGAAAGTTTTCAGCAGAGAGATCTTCAGTCATTCTAATATTCTTCCCCTTGTAGGATATGCTTTTCTTATGTCTAGCTGTTTTCAGAATTTTCTCTTTCATATTCACTTTAGTGAAGTTATTTATGATGTGCCTGGTGGATGTCTTGTTCGGGCTGAGTCATGCTGGGGTTCTGAAACTATGTACTATCTGAATTTCTGAATCTCTTGGCATGTCTAGAAAGTTCTCTTTCATAATTTCATGAAGTAGAGCCTCTGTGCTTTGTGAAGCCACTTCATCGCCCTCAGGGATTCTGTTAAGATGAATATTAGTTTTCTCCAAATTATCCCAGAGCTCTCTGAGAGAGTGATCCATTTTCGCTTTCCATTTTTCTTCATTTTTGTATGCTTAGGAACATTCAGAAGCTTTGTCTTCAATGTCAGAGATCTTTTCTTCTGCCTGTTCCATTCTATTACCAAGGGATTCTACCATATTTTTCAGATCTTTGAGGGCTGCTACCTCTTGCCTCAGTGTTTCAAAATCTTTGGTCATTTTATCTTTGAAATCATTGAATTCTTGGAACATCTTTTGAATCATTTCTAGAAAGTCTAATTCCCTCCTCTCCTCCATTCTGTTAATCTTATTTACTAACCAAATTCTGAACTCAATTTCTGACATCTCAGCCATCTGTTTATGGATGGGATCTTCAATTGCATTTACCCCATCCTTCCTTGGGAGAGTTGATCTACTCTGGTTATTCGAATTACCAGAGTTTTTCTGCTGATTCCACCCCATGCTGAATTTACACCATGTGGGGACTGTACCAAAACATTTCAGTCAGTGGCCTCCACTGGAGAAGATGCCACCTTCCTCTCTGGTTGCCCAGAGATGCAGAATGTGTCTTTCCAGAAAAGCCTGAGGGGTTTGAGCCTGTTCTTCCCACTGCTGTGGCTGTTGCTCTTTGCCTTGGCATACCACTGTTCTAGTATGGTTCCCTCTCAACTGACTTTCCTGTCATAGTTCTTGAGCAGCTGGTCAGGGGTGCTGGGAGGGTACAGGTCTGGCAATTCTGGGCCTGACCAGCATGGCTGCCTGGAGGGAACAACTCTGCCACTGCCCACAGGATGCGAGGCTCTATCAAGCAGTTCTGGGCAAGCCTGGAGCTGAGGAGTCATTGGCTGTTGACTGCAGGTCACGCACAGCTCTAGCAAGCCGTCCAGGGCCTGCCCAGATTTGAGGGGGGACTCCTCCACCAGCCTCTGGAGGGCACACATGGCTCTAGCAAGCAGTTCTGGGCCCACCCAGTGTGGGGGCCTGGAGAAGGGAAGTCCTCCACTGCCACCCATGGGATGTGCACAGCTCTAGCAAACAGTTCTGGGCCTTCCTGGAGAGTGGGACTCCTTCACCATGCCCCACGGGTCTTGCAAGGGTCTAGCAAGCAGTTCTTGGCCCTCCCAGAGCTGAGGATTCCTCTGCTGCCATACATGGGGCGCACAGCTCTAGCAAGCAGTTCTGGGCCCAACCAGAGTGGCAGACTCCTCCCAGCCACCTGTGGGACACCTGTGGCTCTAGCAAGCAGTTCTGGACCTGCCTGGAGTGGGAGGCTCCTCTGCCAGTCCCCACTGGTCATGCATGCCTCTATCAAGCAGTTCTGAGCCCAACCAGAGCCGAGGACTCCTCCGCTGGCCCCAAAGGGGCATGTATGGCTCTCACAAGCAGTTCTGGGACCACCCAGAGTGGAGAATAATTCCTCCTCAGCTGCCCACAGGACACACCCACACTAGCAAGCAGTTCTGGGCCCTGGAGCTGGGGGACTCCTCTGCCAGACCCCGCAGGACACACATGGCTCTAGCAAGCAGTTCTGGGCCTGCCTAGAGTTGGCGACTCCTGTGCTGCCCACTGCAGGGCTCCCGGGGCTCTAGCAAGCAGTTATGGGCCCTCCCAGAGCAATGGACTCCTCCACTGTCGACCACAGTGGGCGTGGCTCTAGGAAGAGAGGACTCTGCCACCGCTGGTGGTGGATTTTATACATTTTGATTGTATTTTGGAGGTCGCAGCTCACCTCAGCAAAGATGTGCCATTCTTCATTCTTCTCTTTTGGCTTAACTCCAAACCATCAGCTTACTTGCTAAACTTCTGTCCTTTAAGTCTCCTTCTAGATGGGAGCCTCTATGGGAAACTGGCTTCAATCCACCATCTTGACTCCACTATGGAAATTAGAGATTTTATTCTTTATTTCTTTGCTAGGTTGGCCAAAGGTTTGTCTATTTTATTGACCTTTCAAAAAAACAACTTTTTGATTTATTGATCTGTTGTATCATTCTTTTGTTTTCAATTTCATTTAATTCTTCTCTAATTTTGGTTATTTCTTTTTTTCTTCTTGGTTTGGGACTGGAGTGTTATTCCTTTTCCAGTTGCTTGAGTTGTCCCATTAAGTTGTTAACTTCCTCTCTTTCCATTTTTTTGAGGAAGGCTTGCAATGCTATAAATTTCCCTCTTAGGACTGCCTTTGCAGTATCCCAGAGGTTCTGGTAACTCATGTCTTCATTATTATTTTGTTCCAAAAATTTGATTATTTCCTTCTTGATCTTGTCTCTGACCCACCTATCATTCAACATAAGGTTATTTAGCTTCCATGTTTTTGTATGAGTCTGAAAATTCCTGTTGTTACTGAGTTCAACTTTTATTCCATGATGGTCTGTGAAGATGAATGGAATAATTTCTATTCTTTTAAATTTGCTGAGGTTAGACTTTTGACCTAAAATGTGATTGATTTTGGAGTATGTTCCATGGGCTGATGAGTAAAATGTGTATTCAGTTTCGTTAGGATGAAATGTTCCGTAGATGTCCATGAAATCCAAATGCTAAATGGTTAAGTTTAAATCTAAAATTTCTTTGCTAAGCTTCTTCTTGGAAGATCTATCCAACATAGCCAAAGGAGTATTAAAATCTCCAACTATGATGAAGCTAGGAGAAATCAAGTTCCTCATGCCTATCAGACTATCTCTTATACATTGAGGTGCATTTTGGTTGGGTGCATAAA
>CAUYQV010016432.1:0-31890 GCA_963574575.1 Galagoides demidoff | reverse complement strand
AAGGTACAAATTAGTTTCATAATAAAGGTGTGTACATTGGATACTTTTTCCTCCATTCCTGCGATACTTTGCTTAGAAGAACATTCTCCAGCTCCATCCATGTGAACATGAAGGACGTAAAGTCTCCATCCTTCTTAATGGCTGTGTAGTATTCCATGGTGTACATATACCACAGTTTGTTGATCCATTCATGGATCGATGGACACTTGGGCTTCTTCCATGACCTGGCAATTATGAATTGGGCTGCAATGAACATTCTGATACGAATATCTTTGTTGTAATGCGATTTTTTTGTCATCCGGGAATATACCTAATATAGGAATTGCAGGGTCAAATGGCAGGTCTATTTTTAGTTCTCTAAATGTTCTCCAGATGTCTTTCCAAAAGGAATGTATTAGTTTCCATTCCCAACAGCAGTGTAGGAGTGTTCCCTTTTCTCCACATCCACGCCAGCATCTTTGGTTTTGGGATTTTGTGATATGGGCTAATCTCACTGGGGTTAGATGATACCTCAAAGTAGTTTTGATCTGCATTTCTCTAGGTATATACATCTTAAGTGTGAAGTTCAATGAGTTTTTTTACGTGTGTATAAACCCATGTAACATCCCCCCATCAACACATAAAAACTTTCCAGTACCCCAAAAGGCTACCTTCCACCTCTGTCAAAGGTAAGCTCTACGTTTTTACATATATACACCATGAAATCATCACCACCATAAAAATGATGATCTTGTCCACCCCCAGAAGTTTCCTTCTACTCCCGTGTCATCCCTTTCTTGTAGCCCTGCTGCCCCCATCCCCAGTGTTCCCACATCCCACCTCCCATGTGCAATTTGCTTTCTGTTCTGTAACATTAGTTTGTATTTCCTAAAATTTTATATAAATGGATGCATCCAATAGATATTCTTCTTTGGTCCGCCTTCTTGCACTCATCTTAATTATGTTGAGACTCACCCATGCTATAGTGTGTATCCATAGACCTTTGCTTTCTATTGCTCAGGAGTATTCTATGTACAGATACACGACCTTTTCTCCATTCTTCTGCTAATCAGTGTTTGGGTTGCTTCTAGTTTCTGGATAGTACAAATAAAGCTGTTCTGAATATTTGTATACAAAGCCAGCACTTGGTATGGTCAATCTTGTACGTTGAATTTTCAGTAGGTATATAATGGTATGTTAGTGAGGTTTTAATTTGCATTTCCTTAATGACTAACCATGTTGAGCATCTTTTCATGTGCTTATTTTCCACCCACATGGTCTTTGGTGAAGTGCTTGTTCAAAATGTTTGGCTTATATTTCAAGTTGGGTTGTTTTGTTGAGTTTTGAGGTTCTTAAGTGAATATTCTCAGTGTATGTCCTTTATAAGATAAATGACTTGCAAATATTTTCTCCCAGTTCATGGCTTTACTTTTTATTCCCTTAAAGAGCAGAAGTTTTTGGTGAAGTCCTTATTAATATGTTCTTTTATGAATTGTGCTCTTAGTGCCATATATAAAAGGTCTTTGCCTCGCTCAAGATCACAAAGATTTTCGTCTTTGTTTTTCTCTAAAAGTTTTACAGTTGAAGCATTTACATTTAGACCTGTCATCCTTTTTGACTTCCTTTTTGTGTGTGGTATAAAATATGAAGTTCCTTTTTTTTTGCATGTGGAAATCCAGTTGTTCTAATACCATTTGTTGATAAGACTCTTCTTTCTCCATTGCTTCTGTACTTTTGTTGAAATCTGTTTTCCTTGTATGTTCTGGTCTTTTCCTGGCCTCTCGGTTCTGTCCATTGATCTATGTGTTCGTCTTGATACCAGCGGCACATTGCCCTGATTAGTTTAGTGTCTTCATCTGTTTGAGCTACTATGACAAAATATCTGAGACTGAGTAATTTATAAAAGACAAAAATTTGCTTCTCATGGTTCTGAATGCTGGAAAGTCTGAAATCAAGGCACTGGCAGATTCAGTGTCTGGTGAGAGCCCGGTCTGTGCCTCCAAGATGCACATAGCCTTCTTGCCACATCCTCTGGGGATAAGTGCTGTGATGCTGTGTCCTTACGTGACAGAAGGGCAAAGAGGCCTAGCTAAATTCCCCTCAGCCTGTGATAAGGGCACCAAGCCCAATTGGGAGGGAAGAGTCATCATGGCCAATCACTGGCTGAAGCCCCCACCTCTATATACTGTTATATTGGGAATTAAATTTCATTGTGAATTTTGCACGGTACACAAATCCTCAAACAATAGCATTTAGTTTTGCAAGTCATGTAACTCTAAATCCTTCACCTTTGGGTTTTATTTTTCCAAAGTTGTTTTGCTTTTCTAGCCTTTTGAATTTCCATATGAATTTTCATAATCAATTTGTCATATGCTACAGAAAAATTTCTGTTGGAATTTTGACTGAGATAACATTAAACCTATGGCTCAAACTAGGGGGAAATGAAATCCTAATAATATTGAGTCTTCTAACCCAATACCATGGCATGTTTCTTCATTTGAACCTGTAGATTAATTTAGGGAGTATTACCATCTTAACAAGGTTAAGTTTTCCAGTCCTTGAACATGAGATGTTTTTTCATTTATTTAAGTCTTCAGTTTCTTTCAACAATCTTTTGTAGTTTTCAGTACACGAGTCTTATACTTCTTTGGTTAAATGTATTAATTATGTCATTCTTTCTCATGTTACTATAAATGGAATTTTTTTCTTTGTTGGATTATTAGCTGTTATATTAATTATGGTTCTCCAGAGAAACAAAACCAATAGGATGTGTATATAGAGAGAGAAAGAGAAAAAAAACTTTGTTTTAAGGACTTGGCTTATGTGATTATGACTGGCTAGTCAAATTTTATAGGGTAGGTTGGAAGTCTGGAGACTCAAGAAAGAGCCAATGTTACAGGTGAAGTGTGAAGACCATCTGCTGGTAGAATTCGTTATTGCTTGGGGGAGATCAGTTTGTTGTCATATTGAGGCCTGCCCCTGATTGGATGAGACCCACCCACATTTGGAGGGCAATCTGCCTTTCTCAAAGTTTATGAATTGTTTATTAGTTTCAATCATTAATCTCATCCAAAATCGCCTTCATTAAAATATACAGATTAATGTTTGACCAAATACCTGGGCACCACATGGGCCAGCCAAGTTGACATATCCATTAGAGACGTGACTCTTCTGTTATCTTAGTGGTTGGTTTAGGTTTATTATATGCATCTTTAACTTAACATACTCTATCTTCAAGTGATATTCTACTATTTCACGTATAGCATGACAGCATTCTGATGGTTTGCTTCTATTACTCCCATCTCAAACTTTGCAGTTACTGTCATACGTTTTACTTTTTTTGTATGTTATGAACTCCATACTACATTGTCACTTGGTAGGCAGGACTGGACTAGAGCACTGCTCTGTTCAGAGCAGTGGTTCTCAACCTATGGGTCGCAAACCAGAGGAACTATATTAAAGGCTCATGGCATTAGGAAGGTTGAGAACCACTGATCTAGAGCATCACTAATGAAGCAAGACCCCTCTGTGTATTCCACCCAACACCGCATGAATCTTGAGGTTTTCCAGTCCGGCTGGTAGAAGCAGGCACTATTCCTAGCCCCGTGTATCCTCTATTCATTTTAAGTCATTCTTTCTCTCACTTAACATGGTTTTTTTTACATTTGTGTGTTGAGTAGTACTCAGGGGAATACTCAAGGCCTGACATCTGCAGATCTTTGGAGTTCTCTCTCTCTGCAGTTCTCTCCTCTCCAGAACTCTGTCCTGAGGATTTTGGTTACATCTTGGTCTTCCTGGGCTCTCAGCAATATCTTTTTACCTTGGGGAGTCTGCCAGTCTCTCCCTGGGTTCTTCCTTCCTGCATCACAGCCTGGAAATTCTTCCAAGCAGTATATTAGTGCCATCATAGGGCTCATTCATTTCCCATTTCCCACATATCATTATCCTTCTTTGCTTGATATGCAATAACTTGGAAACCATTATTCCACGTTTTTTGTTGATTTGGGGTTGCTTCAGGCAGGAGGATGGACCTAGCACTCATTGTGATTGGATATAGCCACCAGGTTGGACGTGCTGGGTTATAAAGTATATACATGTTTACCTTTAGTAGAGATTGCCTATTATTACCAAAATTCAGCTAATATGATTTTCAGTTATATAGTGGATTTTGATTTGAACCAAAACACATTGCTATGTTTTACCCCCTGAAAGTGGTGGCATATTCTTAGTGATATCATTCACTTTTTTGGAACATCAGTAACCTATCTCCTCTTTTTAAATGTATGGTTAGGAGTTCCGAGTAAGGGTGGTGATGTGAGAAGGGAGGAGAGCAAGAAAGCAGAAAAATTTCCCTTTGCTTGACTGATAATGGTTATTATATTTGATAGCTTGAGCCTGATAAGTAGTAACACTTTTGAATTTAAAAAAAAAAAAGACTGGTGATATTCTGTGTTTAGTACCTGGTTCATTAGAAAATTCTCTGTCTGCTACTCTGTCTCCTTCAAATTTTAGTCTTTTTTTGGTATTTCTTTTCATATTGAAAGAAAACCATATCCACATAATGACATAACATCCTTCGATGGTTCTTTTCAACAAAATGCATTTCTGAAAGCTTACACTCAGAGATGGGTACATGGTATCAGACCCTACCTTCACTCAGTGGTGACTGACTAGATGCCCTTCTTTATAACAGGAGGGTGGAGGGAATAAGGAAGTAGAGGCTGCAGACAAGGTTCTGTCTCTTCTCATTGTGAAGAGCCTGTGAGCTCTGATAATTTGTAGCAGCTATTCCAGGTAAAGTGTGCATTGAATTTCTACCAAATTGGCCTTTCTTGAAGTGAGTTGCTGCTTGGCCTACACTTTTCATTATATAATGCTTAATATTAAAGGAAAACATAACATTAAAGGAATCTCTTTTTTGACGTTTCTAGTTTTAAACTTTTAACTTGTCATGTAGAGATTGAATACATTCTTGAATCAGGTAGCTGTTTCTTTGATGCCTTTGTTTTTAAATGTTTGTAAATCTCTCCTAAGAATAGATCAAAAATGACATTTACATCCGTTGCCAGAATTGAGGAAATAAGGTCAGAATAAGACTTTATGACTATAGTTAACCCCTTCTGATATTTTCATCATATAGTAAATAGGCGATGTTAGATTTAATCTCCCACAGAAACAATCACAGTTGTCACAATTCTGGGCATTTATTTTCTTGGGTTGGCCTGTTAATTTGTTTGTTCCACAGTTACATTACATGAATCAGACATATGAAATATAAAATTGACATAACTAATGCTAACCAGGTTTTAAAATTCATTGGGTGTTTCCCCTTTATCCCAAATGCATGCATATTGGTTTTTTCCTGCATGTCTACAGGGAAAAGTCTATGAAAGTCAAAAAATCAAACACAACGGGACTGTCAGATTGCTGAATCTCAAGACTGGAATCATATTTTCAAGGAGACTGAAATAAACATAATTTAAGACAAATGCTGCTAGAGTAAAGATTACAGAAAAAGAGATTGATGGAAGAGCTTTCAACCCCCAAATTCCTACCCTCCTTGTCTCCTGATATTTTTATGACTTCTTGGCTATTACTGTTTTCTGTCCTCTTACTGATAGTTCTCAGGATACCCCGCTTTTACAGTAGGGAAAATGATTGAATCCCTCAAAATTGTGGCTTGATTTTAAAACTGAACAATCGAGCCCGAAATAAATTTTTGATTTGTTCTTGTTTCTGGTAGGCACAAGACGGTTCTTTTGGTGGAGGAGACATTCATTTATTCACCCATCTTTCATGCCTGTGAACATCAGTTAGCAGGTTATAATATGGAGGACATCACTGTCTTAGTCTGGGGAGGGCAGTGGGAAACACAAGCCTTCTGGGGGGAAAGCTTCCTGATTCCAAGTTTAAAATTTAATATTCCAAAACCACTTGTGATGTACCTGAACCTCTCATTTACTTGAAAACCAGAATCCCCTTTCAAAATAAAAATCCACATGTTTTTATAGTTTCTAAAAAGTAAAATTATGAATAGGGTAAAGAAGATGAAAATTAAAAAGGACTAAATCTTTAAAGTACCACCTAGATCTCATAGGGGCCTGTGACATTGAAGTTGTACATTCCAAAAGTGATGCTGCTTCCTTGTGGGTGATTTGAACTATTCAAAGTGGCTAGTGATTCCTGTGCAGTTGGTGTAGAGGGATCACTTGCTCTTTTATGGTATAATTAACTATTCTGGATGGGTTCTCTGCCTTTGTACTAAAAGCAGCCTTCTGATAGAATGTTTGATACAGGATGTTTTTTACTCGTCTCTTTCTACTGAAAGACTGACTTACCTAGACTTCTCTACAAAAGAGTTTTCCATACACATGATCCCTCCTTCAGCATCCCTTTGGAGAAATTTCCCAGACTTTCCATCATCGCCTTTATTTCTTCCCCCTCATCCTGCTCCAATTTGGAGTTGAGAATGTGATACGTAGCATGTGTACTTTGTTTAGAGGTACCAAATAAGGAATCTTTTGTATGGAAAACTTCTTTCTTTATGATTATCCCTTCAGCTGACTGAATAAGTTGGCCCCTGGAAGCCTTGTGCACTGATTCTGCCGCTTCCTTCTGCTTTAGGGTTAATGGAGCAGGGACAGCTGGGAACCAGCCTTCATTCTCCCCCACTGGCTTGGCGCTCATAACTGAAATGCCCCCATTTTTCTTGTTCCTTGAACTAAACACACGAACACACATACACACAACTCTTCTTCCTTAAAATATGAGGATTTAAGAATGCCCTGTCAGGCCCATTTGGATCTTGCTGGGACTCTGGCCAAAGACCCCCAGTAACTGAGATGGGAAGCAGGGAGGAGAGGAGAGAGGGAGGGCCGCAGAGCCAGTTCATGAGTCAGTCTGCTTTGGGAGCTGTGGGTTATATAGCCTGGGAGCCTAAACATTTACTGCGTCCCTAAATTATAACACACAGAGAAATAGTGTGAGAAGTAAAAGATCAGTCCTGTGTGGAGAGCACCATGCTCCATTTCCCACTAACTACAGCAGAGAAGACATTTGCCTGTTCTGAGAGCATTTGAGGTAACAAGCTAGATGTTTTTGTTGTTACGCTTTGTAAATATTCAGCCATCTTACCTGATAAAATTGCTGATGCAGGCTCAGGCCTGATACGTGCGTATTTACTGTGAAATCTACCTCGAGTTACCGCACATTCGACTTTTGGAAGAGCAGTAAATAGAAGACTAGCTGCAAATAATCCTTTCTCACCTTGACCTGTTAGACTGTTTCCCTTTCCATAGCAGTGCCCAGAAGGCACGCTCGTCTTGTCTTTATTCCTGAACCCCCATATCAGAGGACATCTTCTTTTTTCCTTTGTCATTCACCTCCCGCACAGCCAAAGAGCATCCCTGATAAGATTCTATGTGAAGGATACCTTTTGTTCTTTGCTCAAAACTATTTGTTTCTCCTTAACATTCTTGCTGAAGTCAAAATGTCTGGCCAGCAGAGCAGAGAACTCAGGCACACCACAACTGCTGGCCTTCCATAAACCGTAAGCCAGTTGTAGGACAGAGCCTGATGGAGGTCTAAGGTATCCCCAGTATGTGGGTATAGTAAATTCTGCACTTCAGCTGCCTACCCTCAAAATCAAGCTGGAGTGAGGATACAATTTGTCCTCCCTCAGCCCCTCTTCTTTTTCTTTTACTTTATTTTACGTGTAGAGAAATAGCTGCCTTCGGTTATAAGATGATTCAGTTTAAGTTCAACTTGGACAGTAAATGTACAGAAGTACCACACTATGAGATAGTTGAGGATGTAGAGGTGGTAAGTAATCATTTTATTCATATGCTGATTCTCTCCTTTAAAAAAAAAAACATTTTAAAGCTGAGGCAGATAATGTGTATCTTAGGCAAAATTGATTTTCCCTTTCGGAATTGATGAGAGATGATGCTGTGAATAATGAGATTACAGCTGAAAGAGTGTGGCTTTTTGAAAAAGGCGATCTCTCAAGCATTGGACCTTGAAATGGAAGAGCAGCCTCTGAATCACTGGCGGAGTATTTGCTCTTCTCACAGCTTGTGTAACATGCAGATAACTTGCATTTCTCTTTCCCTTCTCCATGTCCTGTTCCCTCTTCCACCAATCCTACCTTCCCAACTTGTTGCAGGACCAGTTTTGATATAGCGAAGGTGGTACTTTGTTATTGCCTGGCTTACTGGTTTATAATTAAATAGAATTATCTGATTGGATACAAGAAGTCCACTGGACTCCCCTTTTTGATTATAGCCAGGTATCTGATTGATTTTTATAAAATGTCTCATGGAAGGGCCCTTTTTAAAAGACCTCTCTAGACCTTTAGTTCATGAAGGAAGTCTACCCTTTAAGTAATGACGGTAATGATATTCTGGATATAATGGTTTGTATCACGGCTTCTTAACCATAGCTGAGATGTAGTTGACGTCTACGTGAAAGCTGAAGGGGAGGCATGGAGCCATGAAGACCACATTCTGTTCTCAGAGCTGATAGCAAAATGACCTAGATTTGGCTGACCCCATGCTTCTGCCTGCCTCTGATGCCACTACAGGAAGCAGGGGATTAGGCTGGTCCTGGGTGCTCTGCAGTGTTCCTAGGGAACATCATGCCTGTTCTGCCTTTTTAAATAATGCCTCTGTATTTGCCTTTTGCTTGTGAATGATGAAAGCATAACATAAATGTCCAGATTATATGGCCTTTAAAGTTATTCTAAATATTGAATTTGGGAGTCGAGAGCATAGGGGTAATCGGACACACAGCACTGTGATATTACACAGTGGTTGCATTCCCAGGGTGCACTATCAATTAGCTTTCCTTTGGAAGGAGAAGGTAAATTAGTGTTTTGTTCTATTTTTATAGACATCTGGTATTTTGAGTGACTGACTTATGTTTTATCAGCTATTGACCCCGAAAACATGATTAAGTGGTTAAACCCTGGTTTCTTCAAGTGTGGTACTCAAACAATCTGGTAGTGGTGTGTTTGATTTCACAAGGGGAAAGGCTTTGTTTAATTCCATATGATGTGTATATAATAATGTAATTTTAAGGCACCTGCTTCAAAATAGAAAGTAGGATGTTGGAGATAATAACAATAAACACAAACCAAACTAAACCAAACCGGGCTCATTGCCCAGGAAAACTAGCCAGACTCTAAGAACTGGGCTAAGAGTAACCTAATAGGGAGAAAAAAAGACAGAAATGAACAGAAATGCACCTTCCTCCCTTAAAAATGCCTGCCCAATGGCATGACCATGTTGAGAAATTCTGTGGGGACATTTGTCATCGTGGATGGGGTTCCTGCCTGCCTCATGTCAGTGAAGAACTTCCAATGGAACTTGCCTTCCTAAAATATCAATTCTGCACATGCCAGGTATATATAGTGTTTGTGTTTGAGCTTTAAAAGTGCTGTAAACTAATTGGAAACAAATGGACCAAAAATAAAAATAGGGGTTCATAACTTTAACTAGCATTAGAAGGAAAAACTTTCATGTTTCCCAGATACTTAACTGTCGTATGATTTACATAAACAAAGGAGGAAATCCTCTGTGTGTGTTTAGGGGTGTGTGTCTAATACAGGAACCCCTGTTTCCTGTTATTGAAATGCATTCTTTAATCTTTTAAGCACATTTTAGGACCTGCATATATTCCAGGTGCATTGTTTTCTTTAACATTAAAATATAAGAGCAGGGCATGACCATTTGTGTCATAGGAGACACAAAAAATAAATGAATCAAATGAAATAGATGGACAGAACCCTGCATAGACGGGTCATATTGCCTGAATTCGGTTAGGGAAATAGTTATTCCAAATGGGACTTCGCAGGATCGGAGCCTGTTAAAGAGAGCCCATTTGTGAATAGAAGACTATAAAATTTCCACTGACCGTGGATGTTAAGGAAGGGTGACTTCTTAGCCATGAGAGTAAATGTAATTGGTGTGAAATATTCAGAAGCTCTGAGCCAAATATAACTGAAATAATAAGTAATAAACCAAAGCATTAGTTAAAGATAAAAATAATCTTTGCTAAATTCTGGTTAGGAGCAAAGGGAGAAGATAGTTCTGAGGCCATAAAGATATTGTCAGTGGCAGGAAAATAAGGTTGTCACGAGAGCAAAAGGTGGAGCGACCACCTTTTCTCCCCTCTCTGGGTCTCTGCTCTCTTACTTTATTGACCTAGACCCTGAGACTGCAGTAGGCATGGTGGGATACGTGAACTACAGAGTCCTCTTAGCACCGATGGTGACTGAAGCAGGTGCTTTTTGTCCTTCATCCTGTAAGAAACCTTTTTGACATCTGTTGAGCAGAGTTATTTGAAAATATGGAATCTCTGGGGTAATTTGAGACAGAGAATGACTATGCCAGGGCTGCCTGGTCTTCAGCAAGGCCGTGAGTAGGATCGACTCCATTACAGCCAGTGGCGATCTCCACTTTCCTACTTCCTTCATAGCATCCTTTCGATTTAAACTCACTAATTCCTACAGCCAGAAGTCAGGAGGAGGTTTTAGGGAAGCCCTTTGAAGACCCTTAACTACCTCTGCACCTTTGAGTCTTTAAGTCATAGAGTAAGTAGAGCCAGATATATTTAGGGAGCTTCTTTCCTGATGCCTGAAGCTTGGAAAGCTCACCGTCAGTCTGAGAGGTGATGATGTTCATCTTCAGCACAGAAGTTGGGGGAGGAACTCACTAAGGCTGGGAGGAGAAACTGTCCTGATAATTGTTGTGGTGACTTCAGGAATTTGCATGAGAAGTATGCCCAGAATGCAAGATACAATCAGAATTAGACGCAAACTAGATATGAAACTTGATACAAAGATATAAACAGAACTGGACAATTTATAGAGCCACATAGTTCTCTCTCTCTCTCTCTCTTTTTTTCTTTAGTCAATTATTATTTCATGTCACTGAAACCTGAATTATTTACACTGAACTATAAAACCAGAAATAGGTCCTGTAGTTCTCTGAGGGATCAGTAACCATCTTTTCCTTTCAAAATCAGCTTTCCTAATGCACCCTACCTGACGCCTGTCAGCCGGGCATTCTTCTTTCCCGGCAAGCTGTCAATCGTAGCCTCCCATAAAGGTGCTTAGTAGTTTTCAGTTAAGTTGTTTTCAGTTTGAATGGATGAAGGCAGAACTGGACCGGCCCTTACAATTGTAGTTCCATTGTAAATAACTTGAGAGTGGAGATTAGAACTCCTTTCCTTTTGTGTTCACCCTTCACCAAAGGCACACGTATTCTCTTATAGTCTCTCCCTCCTCCTCAACGTCCACATGCTCAGAAGGGTTCTTGCAGAAATAAGGCTGAATGAGAAAACAAGCCACCAACCTGCAGATGCACTGATCCGAGTGATCTTTTCTTGGCAGTGACAAACAAGAAACCCACGCAGGCGTCCATCACGAAGGTCAAGCAGTTCGAAGGCTCCACGTCGTTTGTTCGGAGATCACAGTGGATGCTCGAGCAGCTTCGCCAGGTTAATGGTATCGATCCTAATAGGGTGAGTGAATTGTCTAATGCTGAGCAAGGGAATTCTCTTCACAAGCTGACTCAGATTGACCTTGGTAGTGGTGCTGGTGGTGGGTTGAATCATTCTTAACAAGGCTATTTCTCTGTTTCAGTTATAGGACTAAAAATTCCTGATCCCAGTAGCTTTCTTATGAGAAATTACAAATATATACATCGTGTTTAATGAAGGGACCTAAGGGGATACATAGTGAAGAAATGCTACCTCCAGCAATGTTGCCAGCAGAGTTCAGATAATCATATCCATGGAATCAGTATGAAAAGACCATGTTCATCAAAGCTCCTTTTATCTCCTAATGCACCACCCAATGGCAACATCTACTTACCAAAAATCCAATAAATGAATAGAACCTTAAAAATTATGTATTAAAATTCTATTGGATTTAATAAGAGAAGTACTTTATGATTCAAAGTACCTCCCCTTCTCTCACACAAAACATTAATAACGAAGAATAGTATTTTATTATATACTACAGCAATAAAAGGGAATCTTTTCCTACAAAGTATAGGGACAAGATTAATATAAGTCACTGCTGAGAACCTGAAGGAATCCTTTTCCCATGTAATTGAGAGGATAATATGTGGTCTGAGTTCTGGCATCAGTCAGTGTGTATTTAGGCTGCCTTGATGTCTGTGATACCAGCTACCTAGGGACATCTATAAATATGGTAAATTTTGGGATTTGCTTGATAAACAGAAAATTGTGTCCTCTCCATATGCTTAGATGCTAATAAAGATGAGCCTTATGATTGGAGCAAAGTTTTTTAGCCTTTGTGAGTCTTTTGACCAGGGATAGGCTGGAAGCAGTAGTTTTACAGATCAAGATCAGTAGTTTTTTCATTATCTTTTGCAGGATTCTGCAGAGTTTGATTTGTTGTTTGAAAACGCTTTTGACCAGTGGGTAGCCAGCACAGCCTCAGAAAAATGCACCTTCTTCCAGATCCTCCACCACACCTGCCAGAGATACCTCACAGACAGGAAGCCGGAGTTTATTAACTGCCAATCCAAAATTATGGGAGGTGAGTGGACATCTGTGGGACTTTAGTCACCCTGTTTCTTTACACTCTTCTTTGACAAAAAATCAGGTGTTCAACAGCATATTTAAAGGCAAAAAACGAGAGAAGAATCAGAACAGCATGAGAACCATTCTAAGGTCATTCATTATACGTTAATTCTAAACAGGGTGATGTTTTCACTCTTATCCAAAAGCTGGTCCTTTTGGAAGAAATTAGCCACTTAACTACGACTACTCATACTACAGGAAAGAACCTGTCCCTTTATTAGGAAAACTTTTTAGTTTAGTTTCTTTACTACCTTTTCTATAATTCCTTTGCAGAATACAGTTTTCTGGATTGCTTTTTCCTTTTATATCTCAAGATGTTTTATAAGTATTAACATAAAAATCCCAACAGATGCTATCCTTTTCTTTCAAGTAAGAGCTCATTTAGTCCTTAAATGGTATACAGAGCTGAGTTAGGATGAGTGCTACTAGCCAGCGCTAAGGGTGAGTGGCAGCATAATGAGAAACAGCTAGAGTTTGCTTTGCACATTTCTTGTAGGTGGCATTTCTTAATTGAAATGGTGCCAAATACTGTAGGTAAAGCTTTGGCAACTCTGAGTTGGGGAAAAACATTGGTCTTTCCACTGAGCTATTATCTTGGTGGGTTTTGCTTTGGTTGATTTGGGGATTTTTTGAGACAGAATCTTGCTCTGTTGCCCTGGGTAAAGGGTCGTGGCATCATCATAGCTAACAGCAACCTCAAACTCCTAGGCTCATGTGATCCTCCTGCTTCCACCTCCTGAGAATAGGAGACTACAGGCACACGCCACTGCACCCAGCTAATTTTTCTGCTTTTAGTAGAGACAGGGTCCCACTTTTGCTCAGGCTGGTCTTAAACTCCTGAGCTCAAGGATTCTCCTGCCTCAGCCTCCATGAGTGCTAGGATTATAGGCATGAGCCATTGTACCTGGCCTATCCTCTTGGCTTCACAAGACTTTCTTTTTAAAAATGCACCATCTTTGTCTTAATCAAATGTTAAGCGAAGATCACATTAAAGACAGCACACCTCTCTGGGGTGTATAGTCTTTCATATGGACATGGGGCAGAATCCACTGTTCTGTCTTAGCAACTCAAAAACATACTGTTATTTTGCCATTAGTCTGCTAATTGTTGTGTCGAGAAGTCACTGTTCAATTCTTCGTTATTATCCACCAAAGTGTTGGCATTTCTCTTAAACAAGAAGTTGTCTACATCACAAGCACCTTGAAAGGTCTTCCTTTGGCCTTGATGTACACTCTTATTATTATAGATTTTTTTTCTATTTAATCCTAGAAAAATACAAGAGGTCATGAGTGGTGCATATTTTCTTCATATCCTGTGGCTTGAAAGTGAAAAATATTAGACATGAACTATTTGGAAAATGTAATGAGCTACAGCTCTCTGTCATGTCTGTGCCACCAGTGCTCTTGGATGACTCTGGCTTTGGAAGTCCAGCCTTAACAGACTTGGCAGAAAATCAAAGCACACCCAGCTTGGGACCACAGATGGCCGCACTTTCAATGAATAGAAAGAAAGTTGGCCAAGAAATCCCAGGTTTCCCTCATCCCTCCTCAGGTGGGCTTTGCTCTGCCAGCCTGGGATCAGAATTGTTTGATCCCACTGTGAAACATTTTCCGGATCAACATCCACATGGTCAGGAGCTTGCACATGTAGGCATGTAAGCACCATTTCCTCCAAAAATAATGTGACATTACATATTTGAAACTTCTATTGTTCTTGGAGAAAGACTCCCCTCAAACATTCTATTTCTTCATATTCCATCTCGAGCAGCATGGCTAGTACCAGACCTAGAGTCATGGGAACAGCTCTCCCATGCTGCTCTCCCTCAGCGTGGAAATGTTGACGGAGCAAAAGGGCCACAAACTCACTGTCTTTGCAGGGAAATGGGGTCCCTCCTTCCTGCTGAGCTTAGGGATGGCTCTGCTGACTCTTTTCTTCCTCTTCCCGGAAGGGACTACACTAGGCAGTCCCTCGTCCCTGCTTCCTCTATGGCTCTCATTTCTTCTCTGAGAATGGGTCCTTGCATACTCACAGTTACTCATCACCTACACAACAAATAAAACTGAGTAGCTACTACCCACTAGTCACCATGCTGTGTCCTGGATATGGAGAATAATTCTACGCATTGTCCCTCAATAGACCCTAATGGCCCCTACCCAAATCCCAGACTGACAGACCCCTACTATGTTCATTGACCTTCCTGAATATCCTCACACTGTCCCACCTGACTACTTCTGTCAGTCATTGACCTAGTCCCTTGGGTTTCATTCATTGCCTTGTGAACCCCAAATTATGCAAAGTTAAAATGAGAACCCATATGTCCAGTGTTTCAAATTGTGTGTGTATTGGATAAAGCTAAAGACAAGTTTCCTGTAGTAAGAAACAAAGAGACCAAGGGCCAGCATGGGCTCTGCCTCCTACGACTGTGTGTGTATGTTTCCCATGTTCTCCAGACCTCAGTTTTCCCAGGTGTGATGGGAGGTGGTTAGAATTGAGGATATCTAGAGTGTCTTTCAGTGCTATGATTTTGAGAATATATACTTCCAAATTATAGTTTTATTGTGTAGGTTAATTGCTTCTTAACTAAAGAATCAAATAAAAGATTTAATGCAGTTAAATACTGACAAGTTTTGGCTTCCTAAGGAAGGCAAAAAAAGTTTGAATTAAAGATGTTATAATTTGTTGGCAGTACACATGTCCTTAACAAATGCAGCCTGTCTTATTTAAGCAGTTGCTTATCCTCTAAAACGGTTGTGCCAACACACCCTGATAGTAGTGTGCTGATTAGTCTTCCTTTCTACCAGTTATTACAGCTGAGAGATCTAAAACATGTGATTCTGGGGTCACTGTATTCTGACCTGTGTAGCTTCTGGGTGCCTTCTGCATCTTTAGCAAAAGAAACGTGTTCCCAATTTCACCATATCTTTTGGTCAGTCTCTTCTTTACAGTATGGGCCACAAGTCCTACATGCAATTGTTTTTTTGTGCACGTACAATGCAATAGGAGAGTTTTGTGATTTTAGAGAATTAATACTGATATTGGTATGCTGCCCTATATCGGCTTCTATACGTATGTTATCTAATTTAATCTTTATAGCAGCCTTTGGAAATACAATTTAGTATCTTCATTTTATAGAGAAGGGAACAGGATTGGAGATTATTAAATAGCTTATATATCTAGTTAGCAGTAGAGATAAGATGCCAACACTGACCCACTCCACTCTGAAAGCATCTTTCTTAAGTCCACAGAGTGGCACACTCTAGGAGACACCACGGATGTTGTCTTTGTTATGAGTGGTGCCCCTGGAATTAGGCAAAAATTGTTGGAACTGTTTTAGCTAGCACATCCCTAGGTATTAAAAAAGAGAGGTGAAAAGAGAAGATCAGAAATCATGGATAGTTTTAACTTTTTTATAGTTTTTTTAACAGTTGTAAGCATTTATTTAAAATAATAACTCTTAATCTATATTTTCATCCTAAGAATTGAGTCACCAAAGACCTTTAAATTTTTCCTGCTTTTTGTTATTTGTTTCTGTCCACCAGAGCTTCAGTAGGTTAAATAGATGAAAACAAGGGGAAGATGAAGCAGCCCTGGCCACCCACAGGGCCTCTATGTCAACCTAAAGTAACCAGAATCCAGTTTAAAGAGAGTTTATTCAAGTGTAGAGGTTGAAGGCAGGCCTGCCCAGGGAGCACATATTCCAAAGAATAGAAGTCAGTCTCTAAAGCATAGAAATTTGGGATGGTTTATATAGACAAAGCCTAGGAAATTTTAACAAAATTTCAGAGTCTCTCTATATAGGGCTTAATGAGTAGTTACATTGATCTGATCCGTGAAGTTGGTCCTTTTCTTTCAGGAAAGGAATGTTTAACATTTCACACTGAAGATTCTTATTTGTGGTCCTTGTTCAGATCACCTTCTGATCTGAGTTAAAACGGGATAGTAAAGGATGCAGTTAATCTATAACGTAGATCAGTGATCAGAAGGAGGAGGTGTGGGCTCTGGTCTTTCCCTGTCATTTCCAGAACAAGACCAAGAAGATGGTTAAGCTATAATCTAAGCAGAATTGCAAAATATGCTACATGACTCAGATTTCAGTCACGTCTCTCACAAACCTTGAAGTGTTTTGGGAGTTCCAACAGTTTTTAGATTTTGCTTATTTTCACATCTGTATCTGGTCCAACCCTGCTATGGGAAAAACTGAGGCCCGGCAATTTTGAATGACTTTGTCAAGGTCAGAGAACTAGAAACAAATCAACTTGACCCTCACTGACCGACTCTGATACCAGTTCTGCATTGTATTAATCATTCAAATATCTACAATTTCATGCAGTTCTAGTCTTCTACTTATTATATATACTGCATGTGACCATATTTTTCTTTTTCTTTTCAGTTAAGTGAGTTAAATAAAAATGAAATAGATTTTTTGGTGTGCTGAAAATCTTTCCTCCAAAATGATATTTCCTTGTCTCTAGAGGACACGTAGTGATGCTTTGGTCTACTGGTGCTGGTTCAGGAAAGATACAAGTAAAGCCTACAGAGCTACTTGAGGGCCCTCATAAATGGCAAGAGGGAAGGAGGTTAATGAAATATGGAGATAGAAGCTTCTTCTCAAGGCTCTGCCAGCATCTCTGCAGCTGTCTTCTCTTCTCAGGGTGGGAGGATCAGTAAGCTAGGACAGAGTCCTCAAGCCTTGGTCATTGTTCACCTCCACTCCACCTCTCTTTTACTTCATTAAAGATCAGTCACCTTTCAGAACTACAGCGCCATTCATTTAGTTTCTGCGTCCCTAAGCCACATAACTACCTATAGAGATTGAAGGCAGAGGCATGGAACCAGTTCCAGCTGCTAAAATGGGAGATGGCATCACAAATGATAGTGGGCCATGAAAGGAAAGTCTCAGGTTCACATGGGGTGGGTTTACTTCTTCTGAGATGGTGCTTTTGTTTTCTCCTTGTTTGATGTAAGTGGAGATGATGTTGTACTGTTATACTTGTGATAACATGTTTGTCCTTCAAAGGTGCCTCAGAGGAGTTAATGTATGGAAACTTAGATTCCAGAAGAGAGCCACGGTCTGCTCCAAATAGAGGATCAGTTTAGTTAATGGGCATGTAAAGTAGGTCAAGGTCCCAAGAGAGACTTGGTGGTTCTACATCATCATTCTTAGTAGTATGTGAAGAAATCCCACGTTGCTCTTTTATTTATTTGCTGACCATTCAAACTGATTACTCTTGGCCTGGTATTCATTCATACACGAGCTGTGAATGTGAATAGTAAAAATCTTTAGTCATATTGGCAACTTCTATGTTAGGACCACAAAGTAGATTCTTTGCAAACTTACCTTCTTTTTCAGTCAGTGCTATAAGTTATTTGCAGGGGTAAAAAATGACTTATGCTTCAAGGCAAGCATAAACTGAATTCTATCCTAGCATTCTTCTTGAACTCTGTGCCCAGACACCCTAGCTAACTCATCCCATTGCCTCTTCATTGTTCACCTGTTTTATAGGGCCATCTGTCAGTGGGCTCCGCTTGCTACTGTCTGAGGACCAGTTCCTCACTGGTCCCACAAGCACTTACCCAGCACTGGCTGTGTGAAGGGAAACTTGCCCTTTCCCTAAAAAAGTTTGCTGCTGAAAGATCCACTCAAAATTAAGGCAGATTACTAAGAGAAAGGTTTATTCACCATGCGCATAGTGAGAATTACGGTGTGATTGCTCAGCATCCCAATGGGATCTCTGTAAATTGACTCCCCAAGGGACTATAATAAACTAACCAACATGCAGAAGTGGCCTACTGTACTGATACATACATGTGGTGCATGTGTGATCTATGAAAATAAGGTCAACATAAGGAGGTGGTCAATGTAGGGAGGTGGTCAACTATGGAGGTTCCACTGTATTTTTTCATAGCTGCTTTTTAGAGGGGAGGGGGAAGATGAGGACTATAGATAATTTTGTTTAGGGACAGGAAAAGGTTGCTAGAGAGTATGAATAGATAGATACTTGGGAGAATGAATGAGTGGGGAAAATAGATTGACTTGTATATTGACCTAAGAGAGAGGGGTATTGTATTTAAAATGATTTGAGCCAGGTCTGTTTGCATTCTCGATTTTACTTGCAATGACACATTAATACAAGGTGACCCAAAAGTCAGCATACATAGAAAAAAATATAGCAATGGCTGTCTCAGAATGTATTAGCCACGAGTGGGAGAGAAGACTTCATTTGTGCGTAGAAAGAGATAGCCACAACAGAGAGAATATTTTGTAAAATATTGTAATGAATATTTTGCAAGTAAAAGTTTTTCCCTATGCATGGCAACTTTTGGGACATCTTGTGGTGAGATATCAGGAAGAGAAAAGGAGGTCAACTGTTCTTTTCCAACAGCTTGTTAGTGTCTGATGGTCTTAATTCAAAATACCAAGAAGTCATTAATAATTTGGTGTGAAATTTCCTGAGCTCCATCAGGGCACTGATATAGCTGCGAAGACCCAGCTACAAAGTAGTCGCCTTGGCCAACTTTACTCACCTTTCTGGGCAGACCTCAGATGTAAACAGGTATACAACACTGCCCTGACAGCAAGGTGATGGCTAAGTGGCATTTTAAAGGACAGTTAGCAGTTGCCAGACAGACAAGGGCATGGTGACATGCGCTCTTTTATTGGAACAGTTAATCCAGACAGTTTTATTTCAGTGTTAGCTACAGTCAGAATTTGGAATATGGCAGATTGTTTTTCCACAAAGCAGACTATTTTGAAGTGCCATATATTTTCATCATTATCAAAGGGTATTTCGTAAGCATTACCCTTCGGTGCACAGCCCTTCAGATGACAGTATAAAGCCCAGACTTCTGAGTGCTATTAGAATTCAGGGACACAGATGTCTCTGATGTCTCCTCCATGCCAGGCTGGCCCTCATTTGCCCCTGCTGATTTGTATGCTAAAGGGAACCCGGGTGGCTTTGCCCTGGATTCCCCTGGGGTGGAATAGAATCTCAGGATTCAATCAAAGTGTGACTTTGTGCTGTACTTTTCTTCCAAACAATGCAAGGTCAGGCCTCCAGGAGGTGTACAAGGATTTCACCTTGTTAAGTGCCCTAGGCATAGGCAAGTGTAAAGTGAGGCAACAAATTATTTTAAAAAACAAAAACCTAAAAAAAAAAAAAAAAAAAAAAACCTGTGCTTTCTAACAGAGTTATTTTTTTTTAAAAGGTGACTGCTATGTCCTTTTTAATGCCAATATATTAACTTAGTGCTTTAAGTGAATTTGTAACATTTGCTGTAATTTTTATAATTTTCCTTCTGTTTTAACATTTTCTATCAATGAGTAAAGGTTTTCTGGAGGTAAAGCTCACCAGGGGCACATTAAAATGAGTTGCTTAATTCTGAAGAATAAAATCACAGGTAACTTGCTCCCCTGTTCAAACGTCAGTATCCTTGGGGGATGCAGGTGTGGGTGCACAGATGCATGCAGGTTAGAGGTTGTAATTCACAAAGTTGTGCTAAAACCACCATAGCACTTCCATATGCCACCGCATAGATGGTGCGGCAGAGGAGGGCAGGCCTGTTAGCTGATTCACTGCTATAATAAAGCAGTGAAATGTTTCTTACAGTTCTCCATATCAAGAGGAATCCGTGACATAGATCCTCTAGTGACTATCTTTGTTACCCTTGGAAAAATAACAAAACAACAAACTTCAGTTATTCCCCCACCATGGTGCAAATGAGGAAAATGACCCATGGAGAATTTGCCCAAGATCTCACAGCTATTAAAACCCAGAACTAGTGTTTTAGTCAAGACCTGCCACTTTTCCCCCATCCATTAAATAGAGACTGTGCTTTCCAAGTTCTCTTAATAAGCACAAGCTCTTTTCCTTATATTGATACAGCTAAACAGAGAGAGGATGACACCAATTTAACAAGATCTTTGTGAGGACTGAATTAAAAATTATGTGTGAAAGTTCTCTGTAAATGACTGTTAATTACATTGGTGTGTGCGCTGCGCGAGCACACTTATCATCCACTCTTGTATCACTCCATCCTCCTCACTGCAGCCAATGCCTCTTTTCCTAGAGAGCATGATATTTCATTTAAGACATGCCTTATAGAATCCCTGGGGACCAAGGGAAAACTTCCTCTTTGCTCTCTTAAGTTTCACTGAAAATCACGGACAAGGAGCAGATGCATAGGAGAAAAGAAGGCATATAAAGGTATTAACATGTACACAGGCGCCTTCAAACTAAAAACCCATAGATAAAGGGGAAATTGTCCATTTTCATGCTTAGGTTCAACAAAGTGTGAACAGCCACGTGGACATAGATTGAACAAACAAAAAGGGTGTGAACTGATGCTAATAGACTGAGTGAAGAAATGAACGAAGCCTGTCCAGACTCTTCTCAGCCTCTCCTAGAATACATTCCTTCCTCCTGCATACGGAGCAGGACCCTCTCTAGAATGGGGGTCTTATCACCTACATCAGTAAAGTAGATCACATGATGTCTTTAAGGCCAGGTTTTACACAGAAAAGAAGGAAAGGGGGTGGGTGGGATTAGGGTAATACTTGTAGTTTTTATGGCTGGCTACTGTGTCCCACCTTAGGGAAGAAGGATTCTAATTTCTGTGGAGCCTCAGGGGAGAATGGGCCCGAGGGACAGAAGGACAGGAAAAGGTCTGAGAAAAACTTTTGCTTCTGAGGCCTTTATCTTGAGGCATTGTTTTCTGAGTCCCAATAAAACCTTTTGGAAAAAGAAATGAATTAAGAATTGAAACAAACAAACAAAAAAATGCATCAATAAAAATAGCAGTCCATATACTATTTAAAGTATGCAATTCAAAAAGCCCATTTTGAGGGAATTCCATGTTTTTATTATTGGGATCCCACCAGTGTACTCACCGCATCAAACACGTATTTATAATGTTATGTTTACAGTATTATGTGACTCGGCAACATTACCCTCTGATGTCAACCCAACACTATGAAGAGCAACACATTCCAATAGAAGTTACAGAATGTTTCTAGACATGAATCTTTTATGTGTTTTTTAAATTTAGGATGACGCTGCTGGTCATTATGTTTGGTAGATATGTACTCTTTCATATTTTCTGACTCAACCATTCAGCCTCATCTTGTTCCCAGGGGGTGAGTAAAAGGTAGATGCTTTTATTTTAAGTGAGAAAATCAAAGCAACACAGGACTACTTTCTTAAGTTCCAGCCAATTCTGTGCATGATATAAATGACAAGAAACTAAAGAAGAATTGGGTCCCAGATGCAGTTGTTTTTTTAATTGCTCATTGGCTGTAAGCTACACTGAAATGTGTCCTGTGAAACAGCTGGTGGGTTACAGTGAGTCACCCCGAGCCAGGAGTGACTTCGTGCGTTAAATGCTTTGGATTGTATCACCTCATCAAAATCTTACACCAAACCAGCCCCATGTAAGGGTACTTCCGAGGCATCATTTATTGGCTTCACAAGGATTGTGGGCATATTTTGTCTATCCAGTAGTTAAATTAGCTTCAGTAGATGAGAAATATTCTTACTTTCAGAGTCAACCAGAAGATATAAATATACAACTTGATCTAGAGAAAACAACACAAACCCGACTCACTGATCCCTCCCCGTGATGGCATCACTTAAGTCTGTAACTTTGACCTGCTTAAATTATACTCAGCCTCTTCTTTTTTAGGGATGGTAACACCCTTTCAATACCTTGAAAGGATGACATGAGAATTAAAGGACATTTTAAAATATTAGATTAAATGGGATTTTTTAATGCCAATAAATACCTAAACATTCTATTTTTAAAAAACCTAGAAATTATAATTTACATATGTATATTACATAATTTCTTCCAACATTATTTATCAAAAGCCTTTTCTTACAAAAGAAGAAAAAAAACATTCTTGAGCTAGCCTAATCCATGTTGGCCATAAGAATTGAAAAAATGATAGTATTTCTTTGTTCCAAGTGAGAATGAGCTGAGCTATATCACAGACATTTCAAATATCTGGGATGCTGAGTTGTTTGCCATGGTTTATTGACTGCTGAATGTGTTGCATTTTATGTTTGACATTTATAGAGTGCATATGTTACTGCTGACTTACCAAAACAATGAGGTTTAAAATATATCAAGTGACACTGTGCCAGAGATCAGGGCACATAATTCAGATCTTCTGGTAGGAAGAAAAAAACCTAAAGCACATTTTCTGAACTTTACAAGAGAATAGAAGTACTCTTTGTTAACCATGTCCTCAGCCTTAAATATTTTCTTTCTTTTTTTTTTTTTTTTTTATTGAATGGTAACTATGTACATTAATGCACTTCTGGGGTACAGTGTGGGGTTTTCACATGCAATCCGAAATACTTCCATCAAACTGATCAACACAGCCTTCATGTCATTTTCTCAGTTTAAATATTTTCTTAAGCCCAGTTTTCTTTCTACTGCGAAAACTGGAGATACATGAATCCAAGGAAAAACCTTAATATTGTTAGAAATTGAAGTGGTAATTTTCAAACAGACATAAAGAATAGTCTGCAGAATGACCAAACTTTTAGATTTACAGATAAAATTGTTAAAAGAACTTGAGAGACATAAGTTTGCCAACCAATTTTCTAATGGACAGTAAAAAAAACTATATTCAGTATCACTACCATTTCACAGAAGAAAGTTTACTTTAACAATTAAAAGATAAAAAAAGACATCTCTAGAAATAAAGTGGCTGCTGCTTAAGTTAAAAAGATTTACCCTAATGGAAAACTTAATTCATCGCACTTATTTATCTTATTGAAGATAACCCAATAAAAACTCTGCCAGCAGAGTGGCCACTTAAAAGCTTTTGCTCTGCTGTAATGTAGAAGCATTAAGAGCTAAAAACTACATAGAATTTTAGTGAAGAGAAGCTGTAACTTCTCAAAAACAATAAGTGGTTCTAAAAGTGGTCATTTTGCAAATTTCATCCCTAATTCTGGGGAAACCACTCAAAGTATCTAATTTTTGGACAACAGAACAGAATATAATGTTCCAGGTTGAAAGCTATACTTCTATTCATTATCTGGGGTGTAAGGAAGTTGAGCATAGGACCTGGGAAACTACAGAGGAATGTAAGATTTCTAAAACCTTTAATGAAAAAGTGAATGAAATGGCCTTTTAAAATTTCTTTACGTGATATCCTAAACTTTTAAAAGTTTCAGATCATTAAAATAAGGTTAAATCACAGATTTGGTATGGGTTGTTATTTGAAATTTGGATATAGATATAAAGTTGAAGGTGGGGACTTCAAATTTATAAGGGTAGACATTCCTTAGTATTACCCTTCTACCTACAATATGCCTACCTAAGATTGGGTTCATCGCAAGAAACAGGAGCATTAGGGTTGCCAGATTTGGCAGATAAAAATATAGGACATATTACATAGAACATACTTACACTAAAAAATGATCTATTATTTATCCAGAACTCAGATTTTACTGGGCATTCATTTTATATGGCAACCGCTCTCCCAGTTTATTGCGAGCTAAGACAAATACAGGCATCCACTGTCCCAGTTTGTAGGCAACCAGAGCAAATATGGAAAACAAAGTAAATTTATTGTTAGGTAGACAGATTTTAGAATGGCCAAACAAGTACAAGGACTTTAAGAGAATTTGAGATGGAAATCTCAATGGCATAACGGATTAGTCATTCAAGGATACAGGCAGACATGTAAAAATATGAGCCAGGCTGCTAAAGAAGGGGTGTTCAAAGAACTTAGGGGATTGGTGCTTTTCTGTGGCTATTCTAATAAAATCATGTCGTAAGAATGCAAATTACAAGTAGCAGTCAGTGTAAGAATTCCACTAGAGCACTTTTATAACTGAACATCAGATTCCTGGCTAATTGTGCAAAGGAAAGATAGTTTAGTTTTGAGTCAGAATGTCATTGGAGTGCTTTTAAGGAGTTAGTTTATTGTCAAGGACAATGAAAGGAATCTGAGACGGACTCTTGGGGGCACCCAACCAAATGGAGGCTTCCATTTATGGATGTAGATTAGATATGAGGACAATTAAGGTCCTAGTACACAGTGGGTGGTGAGAGATGGGGAGGGCTGAGAAAGGGAAGGAGGAGAGGGCTACGGGGTCCAGGGGTTTGGGACACCTTTAAGGGGGTGGGACACAAATATAAGTGGGTCCTTATCTAACAAAAGCAATTAATGTAACCTGGTTCTGTGTGCCCTCAATGAATCCCCAACAATTAAAAAAAAAAAGAAAGAAAGAAAGAAATTTACATCCTAAAGAGCTGTAAGAATAAAAAAGTCTTTTTTTTTTTAATTAATTGATTTCTGTGTACATTGATGCAAACATGGGGTACATTGTGCTGTTTCATATACAATTTGAAACACCTTCATCAAGCTGGTTAACATAACTTTCATATCATTTGTTTAATCATTGTATCAAAACATTTATATTCTAGTTCTAGAAAAGTTCACTTGTACCCTTGTTAGACAGATATATAGGTCTTAACAGGAAGCTGCCACTTTAAAAATGTGGCTTCCTCTCCGCACATTCTAATGGTTTTCTTGGTTAATAGAAGTAACTAATCTCTACGACCCTTTGATAAACCTTTTGCTTACAAGCTCTGGCTTGCATTTATCTATTAATATTTATGCTTTTTGAAAATCTAAATGTAATTACTATAATTACCTACAATATCATACTATGCCCAGTAGAAAAGAATTCTCAAGTAGAATCAATATCTCCCTCATTAACCTAATTGAGAACATTCTGGTCAGTATTGGTTTTATGTACCTCATGACAGGGAGGATTAAAGAAGGCAGAATGTGATTCACATATAACATTGTACAAAGATCTAACCTTGAGATTATTCCTCCATATTACTGTATATTATTCCCTCTGTCAGTATTTTACCCTGTCCCGTGGACCTTATTTTCACAGTTGGTTGGTTTTATTGATCTTCTTCCGAGTTCCCATTATGAGAGGCTAAGACTCCTGGGTTGGGGGGAGGAAGTGTTTTTCACCAGGTCAGAGTAGATTCTCAGAGATAAAAGCCAAAGCTCATCCTGATGGTTAGTTTCTAGGTATGGTCGATTTTTTTGGCGATCAAATAAAAGGGAAAAAGTACTCTTTGTAATTACAAGAAAGTTTTTGTGGTGTCAGTATGTATTAATACTATGCTTATGTATTTTCTTTAAGCTACTGATTTACAAACTTGAATAAGACATATTTTTAAAAGATTTACCTCATTTAAAGGCAAATGTTCATCTCAGAGTTGATGTGTGTATTAATTTTGCTAGCCACAGTAACATTTATCATGTTAGACATTTATATTAGTTTGCCTTTTGTTGTTGTAACAAGTTACCATGAGCTTAGTGGCTTAGAACACATCTATTTATTATCTTACAGTTCTGGAGTTTAGAAGTCTAAAATAAGTCAGTAGGGCTATGTTCTTTCTGGAGGGCCTAGGGAAGAATTTAATTCCTCACATTTTCCGCCTTTCAAAGCTGCTTGTATTCCTTGATTCATGATCCCGTCCTCCATTTTCAAAGTTCCCAGCGCAGCATCTTCAAATCTCTCTGACATTCCCACCTAAAATTCACCATAGTCTTTCTTTCTCAGGATCCTTAACCTTTAATCACATCTGCAAAGTCCCTTTACTAATCACAGGTTCCAAGTCTGGGAAGCCATTTTTCTACCTACCACAATTTCTTAAATTCTAAGGAATTTTTAGAAATTTTTTCTGCAACAATTTTCCTAAATAGTTTCTAAAAGCTATAATACACAGCATTGTGTCATATTGTCCTATATTTAATACGCACCATTATGTTATGTTGTCCTATATTTAATACATACCATTGTGTTATATTGTCCTACATTTAACTTTCTTCTTTTCATAAGATATACTTTTATATACCTCCTATAGAATCTACTGCTACTACTCTGTTATAATTTAAGACATTTAAATTAAAGTTTAAAGACAATTAAAAGTTTAACACCTAAACTTTTCATGAAAACCTGGTACTTAAGTATCCAAAAGAGTTTGCCATGTTCTGTAGTATCAAGAAGGCTATTTCTTTACTAGTCATACATTTGTAGTTTGGCCCTTTCTTTTTATTTAAGAACTTATTTTTTCTTGACGATTGCACATGGTTTTTATAAGTTTCTGGGAGGTCTTAGGGTACTTGACACTTAAAGATTTGATGATGGAGATACTGTAGGTCACTTGATTCTGTTAAAAATTATCCTTTTTCTTGATACACTAAGCCCTTCCCCCCTGTAAAATGGTCAGGATGCCCTACTTTTCAATATCTTGGTGGTGTTCCTCTTGAGAAACTAACAATTCCCTTTTCAGCTTTGATATAAAATGTCAAGGTCAAGTTTATTTAACACATAATCATTACAGACAAGTTCACATTAGCTAGTTGGATTTATCTCTTTAATTCAACGTACATTTAAAAGTGATTCAACATGAGCACCTGAAATGCAGTTACCATATTAATTTAACAGTTTCTGTATCGTTTAGGGGACGTAATCCCTTCTCTGTAATGTTGTGTTACTGCTAATAGGATCTGTTTCTATTCAGAGAATACTTCTGACATCAAATGTGTAGATTTTCCACACCAAGCAATTTTCTCATTGGATTTTCTCATAGATTATCCACACCAAGCAATTCTCTCATCAGCTGGGTATCCTGTAATTTCATCCAATTCTGATGCTACCCAGAGTTAATACAGACCCTACAGGTTAAGGGTTCAATCCCACAAGACTAACCCCCACATAAATGTCAGTCACAAATGGTGAGTCCTCAGGTTACCCACACCTCTGTCCAGCTTAGCAACAAAATGGAGGTTTCCATGACTTTGTCTTCAGTTTTGGTGATTTGCTATAACACCTCACAGAACTTAGGGAAACACTTTGCTTATATTTTATTATAAAGAATATAAGCAAACAGCCAGATGAAAAGGCACACAGGGCAAGGTCCAAAAGTGTCCCAAGCACAGGAGCTTCTGTGCCCATGGAGTAGCAGCATCCTACCCTCCCTGCCCATGAAACCATCTCCACAGCAGCTCTCCAGATCCATCATTTAGGGGTTTTTATTGAGGTCTCTTTATGTAAACATGATCAATTAAATCAGCAACTACAGGTGATTAGCTCTATTTCTAGGCCCTCTGCTCTCCCTTGCTGGGGGGTAGGGGGAGGGAGTGGATTGCAACCCTCTAATTTTAGGTTGTTTCTTCTGGAAACCAGCCCTTATCCTCCAGGAGTTACCTCATTAGCATAAACTCAGGTATGGTTGTGAAGGGCTTATGATGAGCAACAAAACCTATCACCCCTATCACTCAGGAAATTTCAAGGTTTTAGGAAATCAGTGACAAGAACTGAGGGCCTGTGGACCAAATAGATATTCTTATTATGTCACATGTATTTATAAATCTTGTCTTCCTGGTAGGATGTGGTATCATGTCATTTAAAAGAAAAAGGCTTTGGATATACACATCTGGGTTTGAATTTCTGGTCTGTCACTTACTGAGCAGACCAGGTCTGTTACTGATCTTTGGATAAGTTACTTAAACTTTAAGTTTGATTTCCTCTTCTTAAATGGAATTCTCATGCTTATCCTGTAGGGTCATTGTAGGGATTAAACAATACCATGTATAAATATTTAGAGTGGCTTATAGGGAGTGCTGTGAAACATGGTGAGCCCTCAGTGGTAAATGTTATAATGAATGTTATCTTTTAAACCTGTTTTCCTGTTGTGTCCTGCCTTCCCTCCTGTGGAGGGAAATTGATATAGAATTTGATTTCCATTCAGGCAGAGGAGGAAGTAGAGATAGAGAAACATGATTGAAGAAAAGTCATGTCTTTCTTGGAAGACAAGAAAAAAGTCAGTGAGTGAGAACAACACTGACAGTGGCCACATTGAGTTCCTACTCTATACCAGGCAAATGTTTAGTTCACATTTAACTCTTAAAAGTAGTTATTGTCATTCCTGTGTATAGATAAAGAAACTGAGCCTCAGAGACATTAATCAAGTAGCCCAAACTCACACAGATAATACAAGGCAGTCAGGATTTGAACCCAAGTCTATTTTAAAATCTGTTCTTTCCACCTTCCCCATTAGGAAAAAGTAAAAAAATTCTTCAAAGTAACTATCATTAAAGCATGTTTTTGTCTAAATATTCTAAGTATTTCTCGATCAAAATTAAATTCTGTTCTCATTTCATTGTCAATTAGTCTTGCTCTTGACTTTAGGTGATGTGTTTCAGTGTAAGTTTGAATTAAGGAATACACTGCTTTATCATTATTAAGCTATTTTCCAGTTAAGCACTTGACTGTTAAGTTCATTTTCCTAATTCTACTTTTTCTTATGGTGTTTCGGATCATATTTTATTTTCCTCTAGAAACATGTTTGAAATTATAATTCAAAAGGGAAATGTAATTTGATGTGTTAAAATTCAACACACACATAAATTTTCAGGAATACATGTCATATGTAAAGTGTAGTACATTAATATTCCTTAACTCTTGTGCATAATAAACACTTATAGACCAGCAACATGCATAAGTAATTACATCGGAGTCTTAGGTAAGGCAGCCTTCAGAAGTAGAGTACATATAAATCTTCTTTTGGGAAGTAAAATTTGGACCACTGTGATAAAGCATTCTTCAATAATTATTAAGAAAGTAATTTTAACATTATGACTCCCTCTTTGGGGCCTATTATACTTCTCATTACATCCCTTAATAGCTGAGTAGGTGCAGGTACAAATAGCTGGATTCTCTCTGATTAAGATGAGGTAAAACTGCATATTAAGTTGTAATGCAGATGATAAATAGATAGGGCCACTGAATTACTGTTGCTTCTTAACTCCTTATCTCTCCCCCCTGCCATTGAGTCTTGTTGTTCGAGGCCATCCACTTTCAATTAGCCAGACAGTAAATAAGCAAATCTGTCAGAAATAATCAACTTTTTTATTTTTTGCTAGTAAAAACAAAGGGAAAAATAAGTATTACCTTTGCTGAATAATGTAGAATTTTTGGATTGCTGTATTGATAAAAACGAATGTTTGAAAATCGAATATGGGAGCAATTTGACATTATAAATTTCTATTTTGAGGCTCCTTTAGTGTCATCACATGCAAAATAGGAGAAATTAAAAGAGTAGCCACTTTCAGGAAAAAAGAAAAAGTGTGTCCATAAACCAAAAACAGAATCACAGTGCAGTTAGTATGAATGAAGCTGCTTGTCTGCTGAGCTCTGGGTTTGGAAAGAAGAAGTTTGAATCTACATTACAGTACAGACTGAAAGTACTCCATGAAAGCAGGATATGGAGCCAGATTCATTGCTTGGAACCAAGTCTTCTCAGCCCATGAAAGGAGTCTACAAATACACCATGACCTACATCAGTGACTTATAAGAACCTCCATTCCAGGGAGATAAGATAGAGTAGACATAGTTTCCCCACCCAAGACCTGAATCCAGCTGTCCACTAACTTAGGACTAGTTCTGCTGTATCTAGAATATCACCCAGGACAGGAGCCTCAGACCATCACTTTCAGCCTTGGTTGCATTAGGGACCAGTATAGAAAACAATAAAACTGCTATACAGGGAGAAAAGGTCAAGGCAATGAAAAGAAGGAAAAAATTAAAATCCTCACTGAAGAAGAATGTTTACACCAAATTCCATAGTAATAAGAAAGACAACAAAAAGGACAGTTGAGAGTTGAATTTACCCCCAAATGAAATGGAAATAAGAGAAATGTGAAAATGACTTCAAAGTAAGTATATTTAGGATACGCAAAAGGAAGCAAGTAAAAAAAAGCCAATCTGATGTTATAAAATAGAAGCAAATAAAAGTAAATGAGAAAAGACAAGGTAGTAGGAAAAAACTCTGGAAATGAAAAATCTTTAAAATATACTCATTTGATAGAATAAACTCTAGACTAGGTAGAGTCAGATGGAATTAATGAATAGGAAGATGATAATGAGAAATTCACCCAAAATATGATACAAAGTGATGAAAAATAGAGTAGTTGTACAGGGAAGGTAAAATGAGAAGCTCTACCTATCTCATAGGTATATCTCATAGCTATCTCCTATCTCATAGGAGTTTCTGAAAAAGATGACTTAAGAATGGGTAAAAACAAAAAATTAGAAGTATACATATATAGTTATATATGTCCCAAACATAGAAAATGATGGCTAAAAATTTTTATGAATTGAATGTTCAGATTAAGAATACACAAGTGCCACACTTGAAAATAAAACAAAGCTTGCCTAGAGAAAAACATCATGAAACAGCAGAGCATTCAGGACAAAGACAAAAATCTTAAAAGCTATTAAAAATAAAATACAGCTTTCCTGCAATAGAAGGACAAACTGATGGCTTGTCCTCAGCAGCAAGAGATGATAAAAGTCAATAAATCAATTACAAGTTCCAGAAATAACTATCAATTCCATACCCAAATAGACTATAATATAGATATAAAATAAATACAAAGATATTTTTAGAAAAGCAAAGATTGATTATTCACCATTCTCCAGACCCTTGCTAAAAAAAACTACTAAGTTTGACATGAAGCTAAGTAAACCCAAAGAGTAGGTAGTGATACAAATATGATAAAAATAATTGCCAAACTTAATTGCCTGATGATTATTCTAAAAAGTAATTTGGATGTTCTCTTAAAGTAACTGAAGCTAAAATTCTAGACAAAAGTAATAAGGAATATATGCTATGTATTCAATGGATGGTTAATCCATGTTGAAGTCCATTCCAAGGAGGATAGTTACTGAATTAATTTGACTTTTATAGGGAAAAAATCAAAGTTATATTTGTTAACTTCTGATTTTAAATGATGGAATGAAAAAGGATATTCCCCTCTTTTTTTTGAAAATTAACCCCAATCAACTAGGAAAATGTCTGAATGTAAAGTCTTTATAATTGCAAACTTCTGTATTTGGAGAAGGTTGACAAACACAGTAGAGGTCAAGGTAGATCCCAAGGAGAATATGGAACATTGTATCAAAACATGATGAGGCAAATTTTCTTTTGGTCATGGCTAATCATTTTTTAAGGTAGATCAACACCATGTGATGTTGGGGGTCCCAGCCAGTTTTGATAAATCATTAGATATGACCCTAGAGCAGGGGTCCTCAACCTTTTTAAACACGGGGCCAGTTCACTGTCCCTCAGACCATTGGAGGGCCGGACTGCAGGCCCCAGGACAAGTCGGCTGCTAAGCAGGACAGGCAGCAATGGCAAAAACACCCAGCAGGCCAGATAAATGTCCTAGGTGGGCTGCAAGTGGCCCGT
>CAUYQV010016430.1:0-11253 GCA_963574575.1 Galagoides demidoff | reverse complement strand
TCGGCGCCTGTGGCTCAATTGGCTAAGGCGCCAGCCATGTACACCTAAGGTGGTCGGTTCGAATCCCCAGCCCGGGCCCGCCAAACAACAATGATGGCTGTAACCAAAAAATGGCCGGGCGTTGTGGTGGGCGCCTGTGGTCTCAGCTACTTGGGAGGCTGAGGCAGGAGACTCGCTTGAGCCCAGGAGTTGGAGGTTGCTGTGAGCTGTGATGCCATGGCACTCTACCCAGGGGGACAGCTTGAGGCTCCGTCTCAAAATAAATAAATAAATAAATAAAATTTCAAGGTGGATTTCTATAATAACAGATTTATCTTTCCAGGCCTAATACTAACCAAATAATTACTCACACAAAAATGGAGTGGAAACATATTATCAGCTGGAGTCTCCTAGAAACTTTGGACAAAGATGGGTTTTTTTAGAGAAACTTAAATTCTATCATAAAAGGTCCAACTCATGGTGAGAAGGCCATAATTGTTCACTGAATAAAAATTTAATGTGATCAAAGAGGACAGCAAAATAGGAAATTTAGGGAAAAAATTAACTTTCTTTGTAGATCAACAGAGAACTGAGTTTCTTCCACCATTTCTTTAAATCTTTCCGTACTGGCTTGTAGAGTAACAGCCCTCATTGGCTCTGGTCAAGGCTACACATTAGTAAGCAAGATGGCAGTATTAAGACCTGATGACATAAATCAATGTTGCTATTTTGTTCCCTTCCATTCCTTCCTTCCAGGTTCCATAGATTGCACCCTCGCATTCTCTCACCCAACCTGGTACTGGGAAAACCTAATGAAGATCTGTGTTTTCATCTTTGCCTTTGTCATGCCCGTCCTCATCATCACAGTGTGCTACGGACTCATGATCTTACGCCTCAAGAGTGTCCGCATGCTGTCCGGCTCCAAAGAAAAGGACAGGAACCTTCGAAGGATCACCAGGATGGTGCTGGTGGTCGTGGCTGTGTTCATCGTCTGCTGGACCCCCATTCACATTTACGTCATCATTAAAGCCTTGGTCACAATTCCAGAAACTACTTTCCAGACTGTTTCTTGGCACTTCTGCATTGCCCTGGGTTACACAAACAGCTGCCTGAACCCAGTCCTTTATGCATTTCTGGATGAAAACTTTAAACGATGCTTCAGAGAGTTCTGTATCCCAACTTCCTCCACCATTGAGCAACAAAACTCCACTCGAATTCGTCAGAACACTAGAGACCACCCCTCCACGGCCAATACAGTGGATAGGACTAACCATCAGGTATGCAGTTTCTAGAATTAGGTGGGGATAACATAAAAAGAGCTTTGTGCCAATCCAATATTTTGATCTTTTTGATAGAGAACAGTAATGAGAAAATTGAGGTTCAATATAAGATTGGAGGGAAGAGGGGAGCAATTGTAATCATAGTGTCAGCAAGGAGCTTTGTTAGATGAACTCTGCTGTTTATATATGACTATCCATATTCATTTATGTCTAAAGATATAACAACTAGAATTCTATAAAGCTACAAAAATCACTTTTTTCAGGCCTTTTCTTCTATGCAAAAGTGATGACATCAGCAGATTGTAGAAGCAATTCTTATTTAGAATATTTTTCATAGACATGGAGATATCATTCCAATATCTCTCTCACATCTCAAAAGCCAATCCTTCCCTGGCTCTGTAATTACAGAGAAAGGGTTAGTGCCTTGCCCACCCTGGTCATGGTCACAAGAATTCCCACCAAGTCAGCCTCACAGCAATAGAGAAAAGATTTTATTTAAAATATCCGCTTCTAACTTCTGTTAAGCTTTGGTTTATAAATGCTGTCTGAACAAATATCAAATATATTATTTGTTTATTCATTTAAATAATTTTTGAACAGTCATCATACTAGTTGGGAATAATATCATGAGGAATGACTAGTTTTTGGAAGATATATTCTTAGTACAGATGATCCCAACACAGCAGATTCAAGATTTACTCACAGTATTAGAGTCCTAGGAAAGCAACAAGGAGGAAAAAGAAAAGATTGTCCTCAAGTCAATATTACCTGATTAAGACACTGGTTGGCAAAATTTGACCTCTGACCAACAAAGCCAATCAAATATTTGGCTTAATTATTAATATTAATTTAAGTAAGTGAATTTTCAAGTAATGATGCAGCCTGTAAAATCTTTTAACACAGAACTTGGATTTAAACCTCCCATGAAGTAAACACTAAGGATCAGAACTCAGATAAAATCCTAGAGTTGGGAGCAGGACTGTGGGAACAGACAGTTCCCTAGGAATGAATGAATGAATAGGAATGAATAGGAAGTTGGGTCTATGAGGAGCCAGAGGATGGCGCTGGCCGCCATAGAGGGAGGTGCTCCCTCTCACTGCCTCTGGACCATGCCCCATCTCTTATAATTCCCCACGTTACCACTCAGCCCAGCCCGGGCTCAGGCTGTCTAATTGACCACAGGACTGATATAATACGGCCCCGATGCACTTGTCACAGGGGACATTAATTCTCATACCCCTGATATTCAATAATGCTAAAATGAACACAGGAACTCACACCCCCAGAGGGCAGGAGGTCATGACGGCAGGCCCACTTCCAGCCAAGGGGAAATTATTAACTTATTATGTCTCACTTCTAATTTCATTTCAGAAATAAAAGCCAGAAATAAATGATTTTTGACTCTGCTTCTTTTCTCTTATATTTTTTTCCAAGACCTCTAAACCTGCTCCTTTTACTAAGCAGCTCTCCTATTCAGGAGCTGTCAAAATCTTGTGAGTAACTTAAAAAGAGCAGGGATTTAAATAGAGTTTCTCTAACCTGAGGAGAGCATATAAAAGAATGTAATTTAAAAATCTCAGTCCTACGCTAAGGTTAAAATATTTTGCTCTGGAGTAAAATATTTCCAGTGGAGCAAAATGATGGCCGTTATAAAGTTTTGACTCGTTCTCAAGTGCCCACCTGAACCTTCCCTCTCCTGCCAGGCTCTTTTGGGCCTGGCTGTTTGGTCATGGATGTAGGACCACTGCTAAGGCATACTGTCACACCTGACCTCTCTGCCATCCTCCACTCACCTCACTCCCGTGAGGCACAGTTCCCCACCAGTCTGGCAGGGCGTTTCTCCTGAGTGAAGCACGAGTGACCTTTAGTTGAGGTCACTGCCCTCCACTCCCTTCCAAATCCCGCATTTTCACAGTCATGTGGCTCTTGCACAGCCAGATCGAGGAGAAAAGAAGCTAATTGGCGGAGTTCTGCTCTGAGTAACTAAAAGGTTTGCTTTAAAAATAATCCAATTAAGGCTTATCTTCATTGCTGCCTCTGTGAACCAGCTTCGGTGTCAGGTAACGGCAGAAACGCTTTAGCCTAAGCATTGGCTGCCGTCCCAAAAACGCCCTGGCTGGTCACAGAAAAGAGGCTGCCAGGAAAAGAGGAAAAGATGCTCTGACATATTGGAAAATCAAGATAAATCAGAGATCCCTTTTGCTGATCTCTATTGATGTGTCGTCAGTAAAATTAAGACAGCTACTCATATGACTGGGACAACCCACAAGCCTCTGGAGGTAGCTTCAACAATGTATCCAAATAATAAAGTGATTTGAAGGACAGATCGGAAACGTTCTGGCAGTATCTATAGGACATATTGGGTTAGTTGTGCAAATCCAGAATCCAACAGACAGATGTTCGGTGGTGGGAGTTGTTTTTACATCATTAGCCATCAACATAGCTAATTGGATTTGCCTTCCCTTAGCTGCTTGTTTGAAGTTTGTATGGGTTGTAAATGTTCATGTTCTGCCTCTATATTTGTATTTTCTCCAAGAAATATATTATACCAGCTATGTCAGATTTCAAGCACATTAGCCAACTTCATATTCTGCAGATCAGAGATGCAATATCAAACCTTCCCAGGGTGTCTGTATTCTGACAACTGTATGCTGAGGCCATGTCCGTGAAGTGGCGACTTGGCCATTATCAAGGTAATTGAATAAGCCATATGAGAAAACCTTGCACCCCAAATAAACTTGGAGTCATACTTAAAAGCTGCCCAGTCAGCTTTGCTGCATAACAAATCACTGGAAAATCTAATGCCTTGAAGAGAGCATTGACTTGGTTTGCAGCTCTACAAACGAGTCATCCAGGCAGGGCTGGGCCAGACCATTCTTCTGGTCTTAGCTGGGCTCACTCTGAGATTAGCTGCCAGATGGGCTGTCGGCAATGTTCACAATGACTCAGCAAGAATGGCCAGCCCCACGTGGACGCTCATTCCCTAGCATGTTAGCCCAGGCTGTTCTCATGGTGGTCGCAGGGTTGGAGAGAAAAAGAGAGAAAAGAAAGCAAAGCTTCTAGGGGCCGGGGTCGGAACTAGTGAAAGTCACTTCTGGGCTTTTATAGGTCAAATAAAGTGACCTTGCTGATCACTTTAGACTCCACCTTGCTGATAAGAGCTCCAATCACACAGCAAATTGCAAAGGGACCTGGATATAGGGAGGGAACAACTGTGACCTCTGTTGCTAAAAATCTACAGAGAGCACATGCAGCGAAGAACAGGCAAGCCTTCTCTTCCTGGCAGCACGAACACATCAGTCTTGCTCTTTCTTGTACCTCTAGTGTCTCCCTAGCTCAGCGTCTGACACATTAAAAAGTACTTCTAAAGTATCTGTTGAATGAATGAATGATAGACAAGTTCATGCTATTTCAAGACATGGAGAGGGACATAGGATGCCCCCTTTCTTGTGCACAGACACATGACTGGGTCCTGCTGTGCTGTTATTACAGACTTTCCATCAGGAAGGCGGAAAAACTCAGAGAAGGGCTTCTTCTTCCCCTCCCGAGCTCTTCGTACTCTGATCAAATGTTATACTTTTCAAAAAAGTGTTTACATTTGTACTTCTGTTCTAATTTTATTTTTAACAAGTGCTTTTGATGAGAAAACCAAGAACTAGATTAAGTGCCGGAAAGAGGTTTTTCCCTGGCTAAGTAGGAGGGAAAAAAAAAAAAAAAAGATGGCCTCTTATGTCTGAGAAAATAAATGTCCAGGGAGGGTAATGATTACACAGATCAAACAGCCAGTAGAATCCAATCACTCCAGGCTTCTAGTAGTAACCCAGAGCTTTCCTCTGCTTTCCACACAATGCCACTTTCCACTCAGTTATAATGGTGGGGGTCCCAGCCAGAAATTCTCCACTTTACTATGAGCTCCAGAAAGTGTAAGTTCCTAGGAACTCTTCAAAGAGATTATGTGTCATTGTATGAGGGCAGTATTGAAGAATCCACATTTTAAATAAAAGATTAAACTGAAAACCTTGATTTAAACTGTAACTTCATCTGCAAACACTACCAAATTTACTGTTTTGTCTAACCTGGGTAACTGATTAAATCAAGCCGATTGGCATGCATTTTTTAACCAAATGAACCATGTGTCTTGCAAAACAATGTAGTTATCCTTGGAAAAAGCCTTGACATTGGAAGATGCCTATCACTGAGTCTTTTAGAACGAAGTGACGTAATAGCAATAAGGCTAACATTAGGGTATGTCGGGCTAATTCTTTTTCATTAATATGGTAAAGCCATTCCTAAACTCTCTGAGTTCTATTCTTAAAGAACTCCTTAACATTTTAGTAGAAATAGCAGATTGAAAACTTAGTAGATGCTTTGCACGAGGATTAACTCTACCAACTATATTATCTGTAGCTAAACTAAAAGCAGAAGCCTAATTTCTAAAATCAACTCCATATCTCTCAAATCTGGGTTTCAGTTTTTTGCAAGACATCTGTGGAGAGCTAATTTGGGAAAGAAATAATTTCAACTCCATGATGAAAACTCTAAATGAGAATGGCTCGGAAAATTACAACACTGGACCACATTAATGCGTACTTTGGGGATGAAATCAGAATGGCTATTCTTTCAAGTCTATGGTTTAAAAAATAAAATGGTTCCAGTTTTGTGTGTGTGTGTGTGTGTGTGTGTGTGTGTGTGTGTGTGTGCACCCATGATATAAGTGTGCCTCTTTATTCACTTCTAGAATCAGGGTTTATTTAAGTTCAAATTAAATAATATTTCATAAACAGCAGAATAACTTGTTAGGTTTCTATAAATTTCTTATAATCTGGCAGTGAAAATATTATCTAATTAGAAATATGTTCATCATTACTTCTCAGCCTTTTGGCTAAGATTAAGTGTAGAAATTTGTTCATTCTCAGAAAAATTTGGCTTTAAGACCATTAATACTAACATTCATTAACCAGCTTGTGTCTGGATTGGGATATCTTATTTAGTCATGTTGGATATGCATTATAATCTCTACTCTACATTTGAGTAAACTAATATTTAAGAAAGTAGTTTGTCCCTGGTCATAGTTAAGAAGGGTGGCTGAGGACTAACTCCAGTTAAATTTGATTTTATAACCCAGGCTCTTAATAAATGTGCTTTACCGTATTCTAGTCTTTTTTCTCACCCTTCTCAGACCTATGTCTGATCTCTGGTTTTTCAGGGAGATTTAATTTTAACAGTTAGTGTTCTGATATAATTAGTACATGTGCTTATTGCTTATTGCTCCAATTAATGTAACTGACTGATAAACATATAGCAACAATTTTTTCTTTAAAAACTAAATTCAAATAAGATGTTATCTTATTTGGCTAAATGTAAGAGGTGAACTGCCATTTTATAGCCATCTATCATGAAAATATTCTCAATTATTGAGATTTAGCACTTTGGAACATATCAATCTTTATTTTTCATCTGACATAGTTTTGGGAACTAATTGTGGAAAGTGCCTATTTTTCTCTTTTAACTTTCTCTTCTTCTTCTTCTTTTTTTTGTTGTTGTTGTTGTTGTTGTTGCAGTTTGGCTGGGGCTGGGCTCAATCCCGTCACCCTCAGTACATGGGGCTGGCGCCCTACTCACTGAGCCACAGGCGCCGCCTACTTTTAACTTTCTACAACACCATATTTGTTTTTACTTCTAACTTTATGAATTTGAAATGGAGTTCCATGGTACTTTTTTTGCTCTTGCACTTTTTCCCTTGCCTTAATGGAAAGGATCATTTGAATGAATATGACCCATCACAACCAGCCATTAACTTTTGAATGTCATTATGATTGCTATATCTTCCGGCAGATTGTGAATAAACACTTGCAAATTGCAGCAATTTGACAAGAATTATAAAATTACTTTTGGGAAGACATTGTGAGAACTACAAATTTCTAGAATACAATAAATGTTACTGATAATTTTCCTTTTCTAATTATTTCAATCTGGAAATCAAGAATCAGGGGCCACAACTCTGTCAGCCTTCTTCCTTTTCTGTCAGAATTTTTTTTTCCTTCTATAGTAGAGTTTGAAGTGGAGAGAAATTTTTCATCATGAAAAGATGTGTTACAGCCAGATTTCTATGGCTTCTGCTCTTCACCGTGATAATCTGGTATGGCTAGGGGAGGCTAGAAACAAGATTGATTTCAAGTGCTAATGAACAGTTTTCATGGCATAAATCAAAACGCCATTGGGGCAGCTCTCATGACACCATGTGAGCTGATCATTGCCATTGCCAGCTATGTGTGCGGAAGGAGTGAATACTCATGTATATTAACCCCGCTGGGGGGGAATTAGTGCGAATGGAATGGAATATTTGTTGCTTTATTCTTTATGAATCAAAGGAAATAAATAACTTTCTCAACACTTGAATATATTAGGAACACATACAAATAGCTAATCTGCCTGATAGATTGACTATGTATCATTATTAGATATCGAGTAAATAAAAGCAGAAAGCTTCTTCACAATTTATAATAATGGTCCTCTCAGTCTAAAAATAAATATGAGAAAAGGAATTTGGATCGTTTGTCTATATAAAGCGTAGTATTTACTGGGAACGAAGGGAAGGAAGGAGGTAGGAAGGCAGACAGGGAAAAGAGAATCTGCGGAGTCTATTTTATGTCTAAAAGCAGTGACCTTCTTCCTGCTATTTTGTTTTCTATACAGACACAAGAAATCGCAGGAATACTAGAAATCTACAAAATGTAGCAAGCCCTACCTAAGTTGTTTCTTCTTTTTAATCAAACCTTTACAAATACTTTTAAAAGATATATTTAGGAGGTTTTATGTATGTAATCCAGAGTTTCTAATATTGCACCTAAGTCCCTTAAAGCAGAAAAATTAAATGTCTTCTTGGGATGTAATGGATTCCTCTAAGACTTGTGCCAGAAAGGCAAAGTCTGTGGAAAGAAGAATCCCTTAGTCCAGAAAAATCAAAGAAAAGTTTTTAAAACTTTGACAACAAAAAAAACATACAGTGAATGTGTTATGGACTATGACTACTACACATTTGACAATAAAATCATCTATTTAACTCCCCCTAAGTTACCAATATAGCAAGACTATCCCCCTCTTGCTGTTCTCCATTCTTTTCTTATATTTTAAAATCCTCAAATATAATTAAATATGGGCTCATTCAGATTCAAAATTTCCACTTAAAAAAGATGTTCTTCTTAAGCTATTCTTTGGAAAAGGAAGTGATACATGTCGCTCCCTCACAGAATCTTAAAACTTCATGTTTTACTGATTGCTTCAAAAATTCAATAGGTCAGTGTTTTGGGGTGCCAAGGTAGGAGAATCACTTGAGGCCAGGAGTTAGAAACCAGCCTGGACAACCTGACAAGACCCCATTTTTTAAAAAAAAAAATTTAAATAACCAGGCATGGTAACACATGCTTATAGTCCCAGCTACTTGGAAGGCTGAGGCAGGAGGATTGCTTGAGCCCAAGAGTTTGAGACTACAGCAAGTTATGACAACAAGACCTTGTTTCAGAAAAAAAAGAAAGGAAGGAAGGAAGGAAAGAAGAGAGGGAGGGCGGGACACAGAGGGGGAGGGAGGAGAAAAGAAAGAAATTCAATGGGACAAATGGACTTTCAAGTGTCTAAAAGTAAATGTTTAAGTCTCAATAATGTAATGGGATTTATCAAGAGTGCAAAATATGCACAACTATTAGAATGTTGGAACTGAACAAGAGAGCACTGCAGATTATCTTGTCCAACTCTCCTCCTGCCGTAGCTGTAAATGGGGAAATTGCCCACCATAGATGCATCTATTTTATTGTGTGCTTTTTTTTCCACTCAATTTAAAAAATGATAATGAAGACTTTCCAAATACCTAGTTTTCAAATAGACTTTAAAAAAAAAATTGTACCTATAGAAAAATCAGATCATTATGTTTTATATAAATGGTAGCATATGTAAGTTTAATGATTAAAATGACACCAGGTAACAGGAAACTTTACAATTAGATAAGAATAGATACAATCATAATTTTTAATATAAAACCTTAAAAATGTAAATGGTTCAGTTACTTACGCAAATTCTAACACAGACCTTGGGTATCCTTGGGTAAGTTTCTGAAAATTTCTGTGCTTCCATTTCCTCATGTGTGAGAAGGTGGTGATTGTAGCAGTTAGGACAAGGTAAGCAGGACATGCGATTATCCATGCAAAGTATCAGGCCAATGGCTAGTATTATTATTCTAAGCCATTGGATGAGGCCTCAGTGTTTTCATCTTCACTCTTTCCTTTTCACCCAAAATTGAATTTCATCCCTTATCAAAAAACATTCATTAAAAAGAATGAAATAATTTGCCAGAAGAAACCAGGAGGTAGTTTAACGCAAGCCTTCTCAATCTTGGCACTAGCAACATTTGAACCAGACAATCCTTTGTTGTGGAGAAACATGGGTGGTAGGATACTCAGCAACTTCCCCAGCTTCTCACACTACATGCCAGTCACACCCACCTACCCCAGTTGTGACAGCCAGAATGTCTCCAGACATCGCCAAATGTCTCCCCAGGGGAGGAAGGAATCCGATTCTCAACTGATTTTACCCCCAAGGGAACAAGAGAACTTAACTATGTTGAATAGATGAAGAAACATCAGGGTCCAAATTAGTTGTGATATCACTAACGTAGTGTCTGAGAAAGTTGGAAGACTCTAGGTGTCCTGACTATAGGACTAAAATGTCTCTGAAACATCACAGTGATTTCTCAAAAGAAAGCTTCCTTCTGCACTGCTAACCAGGTACAATGAAAAAGACTCAATATTAATGGAAGACCAGGGGAAAGCACAATTCTTCAGAGAAAATGGTCATCAGCCTGAAACATTATTAAGAATTAAGGGCCAATAAAGAGTATGATATTGTTCCAGAAGCCTGAGCAGCTCTGAATGAGGTCACATCTCCTGGTGGTATTAACACACAAAGAGAAGTTGTAGATGAAACATACTTAATGAAACACAAATCATAATCTCTGAATAAGGAGGAATAGGAAGAGTCCCAGAAAACTAGGGGGAAAAAAAAGTCCCGAATCTAATGGGAACATTGTAGCAACTGAAAATCACAGAGTATTTAGCTTTGTACGGATTGTTTTCAGGACTCAGATCAGATCATTAAAATGTATTCTGAGAGCAATTAGAAAGGAAGCGAGTAACCTCCAAGAGGCAAGATTATGATGAGTTATGGTAAAAGAAATTGTATTTTCATACAGAAGTACTGGGTAACCAGGAAATCAACTTAACCCGCTAGTGACAGTGTTTTTAACAATCGATTTGACAAGATTTTGTTAATTTCCATAATACCATACCGTGTTTAATTATTGTCTGAATATAATGGTACAATGAAGTAGGTTTATAAACTGTTAACTGAAGCTCATTTTAAGAGTCCCGGTCAATAGAGGAATGCTGAATAGCCTGGATGACAGAATGAGGAGCCAGATATCCTGGAAGAGTGAGCCAAGACTGAAAATACAGTAGTCAGCAGAGGAAAATGTAATCCAACCACCCAACTATGGAAACATAGAATGTGAGTGATAACAGATACGAACAAAGTCCTAAGGGTTTTACTTCATGGACAAAGCATACGATTCCACATTGAGGCATCTACACTGCATTTATAAATTATATCAACAGAATCCTAGCATCTAGACCCAAAGAAATGTCAGCCTCCTTCTAGGAGACAGTGTGCTTCAGGAACCAAAAAGCAGATTAGGCTGTGTTTAGGGATGAAAAACTGAGGTGGTGAAGGGGAGTTAAAATAACTGTGTATGGGGGCTCGGTGCCTGTGGCTCAATCGGCTAAGGCACCAGCCACATACACCTAATGTGGCGGGTTCGAATCCCCAGCCCGGGCCCACCAAACAACAATGATGGCTGCAACCAAAAAATGGCCAGGCGTTGTGGTGGGCACCTGTGGTCCCAGCTACTTGGGAGGCGGAGGCAGGAGACTCGCTTGAGCCCAGGAGT
>CAUYQV010016429.1:0-22275 GCA_963574575.1 Galagoides demidoff | reverse complement strand
TGAGTGGAAATGATTTCAGTTTAACTCCATTCAATACAATATTGGCTGTAGGTTTGCTGTAGATGGTCTCTATCAGTCTAAGGAATGTCCCTTCTATACCAATTTTCTTAAGTGTTCTGATCATAAAGGGATGATGGATGTTATCGAAAGCTTTTTCTGCATCAATTGAGAGAATCATGTAGTCTTTAAGAAACAAGCCTCTTTGTAAGCATTTGCCAGCATAGCACTGCTTATAACAACCTATTGAATAAAATGGGCTCTATTCCCCAACCCTAAAAATATACCTTCATAATAACCTGGAAGATCAACTTTGAATTTAGTCTCAGATTCCTTATTGTTCCACAAGAATCTGGCAGAGATCCGAGCGTGGTGGTTCCTGCTTGGAATCCTTGCACTCTGGGAGGCTGAGGCAGATGAAGTCCCGTAGTTCAGGGTTTCAACACAAGCCTGAGGAAGAACAAGGCCCAAGACCTACTAAAAATAAAAAAACTAGCTGCGTGTAGTAGCACATGCCTGTAGTTCTAGCTATTCAGGAGGCTGAAGCAAGAGGATTGTTCAAGCCCAAGAGTTTGAGGTTGTTGTGAGTTGTGATGGTATTGTACTTTACCCAGGGCCGCAGAGTGAGACTCTGTCTCAAAAAAAAAAAAAAAAAGAACCTGGCAAGGAAGAGAGAGTCATTCCCTAGAACTCTAGCTCCTTAACTATATGTAGCCTGAGGCTTTGGCTCTCTCCACTCTTCATCCCATCTCAATTTTCATCAAGTACTGGGAAGGAGTCATGTGAATGTGAGTAGTCTCTCCAGCACACAATTTACCTATCCACCACACACATACACAAACACATAGAGCTGTTCAAAGACTGCCTCCCTTGTGCCTAGGAGCCCTCAGGGGAGCAGGGGTGCAGAACAACTTTGCTGCTCTGGGCAGAAGGAAGAGAACACTCACAGACCCCTGGAAGTCATAATTCAGACACAAGCCTTTAGGAGTCTGAAATTTCAGGGTACTGGATCTCAAAGCATTATTAGAATAGGGAATTGCATAGGTTCTGAGTGTGTCGCTGGGTCCCATAACTGAATCACCCAGTGGAGAGTGATACAGATGGAATAGGGCCAGAAGAGAGCCCTCTAAAACACAGGATCCAGGGTAGAGGCCCCTATTACCTGATCTAAGAATGATACATAATACAGAGGTCCCAGAGCCCTCATAGAATTCCCATTCCACTGAGAGAGGATAAAAAAAGAAACAAATCATTTTCAAGATCAAATTGTCTATAGTACCACCCCTTTTTCTAGCCTAAGTAAAACACTATGAGCAATTGCTATTTATTGGCAGCTTATTATTTAGTCAGTACTTACTAAAGTGGAGACCAATGAGGAAAACTTCACAACTTGGTTATTAATGGTTATAAATAAAATGATTACCTGTACCAATATTTGCTTATCACAAAACATCTCTCATTCAGGACTCAGAACAACCTCTCATTATATGGCTATGTTTCTTCTACCTAGCCACCTACATCCTTTTGTCAATTCTGGGTCAGCCTTGCTGTTCATAGGTCTTTTCACCATTGGTAAAAAACACACTTTTATTATTTATACAAGAATTAGAAATACATGGGCAAAGTGTCAGCTTTGCTATTGCCTACATTTTGTGACCTTTTGAAGTTTGTGAACTGATATGGTTCTAATTTTTCCCCTAGGGAAATGCTTACTCTTTTTTCCATCTTTTAAAGAGATAATTTAAATTTCTTTTTAATTAAGGTAGAGTTGACAAATAAAAATTATATGCAAGGTCTAACAATTAAGATTGCCACCTCATCCTAGAAAAAGTGCTATATACCTCACTGTTGAATATCATTATGGTCACCTCTGAAGTACTCCTGCTGAGAAGCTTTGCACCGATGCCAAAGGCTAGTCCATCCTTCAAAGCAATTTTGGAAATCTATCTGCAATGACCATCAGAGCTGTCATCACATGAGGTCTGACCATTAAGTTTGCAAACATGCTACTGTGCCTTTACATTGGCAGCACTGTACAAACAACTCAGTAAGGTCTCATAACCTTAGTATCTCAGTGTCTAACAGCTGTGTTCCTATTGACATGTAGCAGTGTCTTCTTGAGTGGCATTCATTATTGTTCTTATGTGTTTTTTGGTTTTGTGTGCCATACAATGACAGTTCTGATGGTCATTCCAGAAAAAGACTTCCAAAATTGCTTTGAAGGGTGGAGTAGGCACTGGCATTGGTGCATAGCTTCCAAGGGGATTATTTCAAAGGTGACATAGTGATATTCAGCAATGAGGTATGTAGCACTTTTTCTAGGATGAGCTCATGAACTTAATTATTGAACTCCTCATATATTTATGATGTACAATGTGATCTTTTAATATATTTAGACTGTGAAATAGTTAAGTCAAGCTAATAACATATCCATCCCTAACACACTTTATTTTTTGTTGTGGGAACATTTATAATCTACTCTCTTAGCAAGTTTTAATAATATACAATATGTTATTAACTATAGTCACCATGCTGCAAAATAGATCTCTCAAACTTACTCATCCTGTCTGACAGAAACTTTGTCCAAGATCTCCCCACCCCTATTGCCTGGTAACCACTATCCTATTCTCTGCTTCTATGCGTTTGACTTTTTTATATCCCACATGTAAGTGAGATCATGTATTACTTGTTCCTCTGTGCTTGGCTTATTTCACTCAGCACATGTCTTCCAGGCTCATCCATGCAGTTATAATGACAGAACTTCCCTTTTTTTAAAGAATGAATAATTTTCCATATAATACATATGCATGTGTGTGTATTATGTATATATATATAAAATCTTTTTTCATTTATTCATTGATGGACACTTAGGTTGATTTCCCTACCTTGGCTATTGTGAGCAATACTTCAATGACATTGGTCTAAGCAATGATTTTTCTTGTATATGACCACAAAACTATGGCAACAAAAGCAAAAATAGATAAGCAAGATGGTATCAAGCTTAAAAGACTTCTGAATAATCAAGGAAACAATCAACAGAGTGAAAAGACAAAGTATGGAACAGGAGAAAATAATTTTAAACTATCCATCTGACAAAGGGTTCATATCCACAAGACAATATATAAGATGGAAACAACACAGTAACAAGAAAACAAACTGATGAAAAAACAGGTGAAGGATCTGAATAGACACGTCTCAAGAGAAGATATAGAAACGGCCAATAGGAACATAAAAAATGCTCTAAACCACTAGTTATCAGAGAAATGCAAATAAAACCACAATGAGATATCAGCGGACATTATCAGAATGGGTTTTATCAAAAAGACAAAAGGCAAGCATTGAAGAGCACATGGAGAGAAGGGAATCCTGGTACACTGTTGGTGGGAATACGAATTTGCTACAGCCATTATAGAAAGCTTTAAGGAAGTTTCTCAAAACATTAAAAATAGAACTACCATATGATCCAACAACCCCACTTTGGGTATATATCCAAAAGATCCCAAATCAGTATGTCAAAGAGACAGCTGCTTTCCTGTGTTCACTTGAAAGTCTTCTTACAGTGAATAGCAGAGTTTTGCTTAACTGTCAGTTTGTTCTGTTTATTTACCTATTTGTGGGAATTGATTCCTTCTGGGCGGGTTTTCAAACATTAACTATTGACAGGTTTATTTATTGTTTGTTTAGCTTTATTTACTCACTCCATTAGAATCCATGCACATGCAACTCATTCCCTTCAACAACTTGAATCTGGAACACAATTTATCTTATTCTGGTAAATACTACGAAAGCCCAAAATATGAAACAAATAGTTGTGTTTCCATTATACTTTAAATTATTAAAATATAATAGACTTATTACTCCTGGCATTCCTACAGGTCCAGGCCCCATTTATGGTGACAACCCACATACACACACCTCCTCCCAGGCATGGAAGACAAACTCGCTGCTATTTTGACTGGACACTGAGTGTCAGTAATTTAATCAGGAGACTTGGGGAAGTGGATGAGAAGATGAGAGATGCAGGGACACAGTTTAAATTTCATGGTAAAGGGAACTGACAGAGTGTCATTAAGGGAGGGGACAGGGCAATTCTGGAAGGGAGTAGGTTGTCCCATAAAGGAGGCCATCAGAGAGTCGGGCTGAGTTTTCTTTCCCTCTGTGGTTAGTTCTTTTGTTCCCTTTTGCCTAAGTCTCACTCACAGCCATGTGAATTCTTTGGGCAAGAAGCAACAAGTCGCAGGCTGAGGCTGCTTACGTGTTTATCAAGGAAGGGTGGTGGAGGTGGGAGGAAGGCAGAGGACTTATGCGTCTCTCTCTTGACTGTAGCTGCCTTGTCACCAGCAGATTCTTTTTTCTGCCCAGCAAGCCCTCCCCCTACTGGTCACAATCCAAGTTCATGCCTGGCAGCCAGGCTCCAAGTCCCTGGCACAGGCACACTCTGGCCTTTCCCTTTTGTTGCCCCTAGGGACTGTGTGTTGTGAGTCAAGTCATTGGGCAACCAGGTGCCTTCAGAAAAGCCCCAAGCTCTCTGATAACTACTGCTCACTCTAGCCAAAATTGTAGAAAAAAAGAGGACATCTGTCAGACTTAGGAGACCAATCCTAGCGTTCCCAGCATCCCCTTACAACTAATCAAGCTCCCTCCAAAGAGACTCATGTTAGAATATTTCATTGGCAAGTAAATACCAAGTCACCTCAGCTCAGGTGAGAGCTGATAGCTCCTCCCTATTACAGGCACTTCTCAATGTCTCTTCTCCACTGAGTTGAGCAATCAGTGCTCAACTGATTCAGGACAGTTCAAAGAGCTGTCCCTGTGAACAGGTGGGAAGTAAGTGAACACTTTGTTCACTTGCTCCTGCTGCTGCTGCTGGTCCAGTGACTGGAGATGTGACAGGTAAAAACTGCTTTTCCTTCTATTCAGAAAAGATTCTAAACTGAGCCCTGGGGTTTTGTGAGTAATCAGAAGTATTTTCTCTTGCTAACTGCTTCCCCTATAGACCATAAAAGCTCTTTACTTTTCTTCCTTTTCTTCTTTTTTGTTTTTAAACCTCAAAACTCCTTTCAGGAGTTGCTACACCTTCAGATTGAGACATCCTTCCTCATTTGCAAACCTCAGCTGTGTCTGGGGGCAGGGCCTTCGTGGAGCTGCCAGGAGCAGAAAGGCTTCTAAAGAAAAGCACCACATCAGACTGGGAACTGAGGGAAGATCAATCCTGGGATGTGACAGGCACCAGAAAGCTCCCTCTCCAAAGGACTTTAAGGAGCAAAGCTGGTATTTTCTTTACTTGGTAAGTATGGGATGGTTTGGTGCCTAAAGTGTATCTGCAAACAGGTCTGATTGAGCTCAACTTTCCCTTATCTGGAGGGTTTGTGGCTTCAGGTCTGTGGATTGAGGGGGTTGGGAGAGCATCTAATTGGAACTCCAGTCACGTATAGCCCACAGCCCTGTGGGCTGCGAGGAAGCTGATCCATCAGGCATTTGGAATAGGCTTGATTTTGGAATCCAGTGCATTGATTGTTTCTTGGCAGCTTCTCTTTCCCAATTATGTTTGGCTTAGTCTGGTAGTCAAATTACTTTGCAATCCCTAAACTGACTCAGAAAGTATACAAGAGGGGACAGAGAGAATACTCTCTAAAAAAGCAGAACTGGGGATGGGGGAAGAAGGGTTCTGGTTGGATTTTCAAAATGTTCTCTGAATAATTGATCATCCAGCCCAAAGAAAGGTGACTACATATTATACTCCTATACTTTGTTAAACCCCTGAATCTGAATCTAACCTGCTTCTTTACATTGCTAGTCATTAAAGCCATTGTGTATGCTTTCGACTGCTTTGCTTCCTTCATGAAGCTCAAGAAGATACATTACAGATACTTTGATATTAGAGGTATTTCAAATTGATTTAATTAAAAACATAAGATTTCTCATAATGAATATATGTTCTGGTTCAAAATATTCAGAAATCTTTCTAAAATCTAGACCTAATACTCTGCATTACATTAGTAAGCAAATGCCAAATAATTTAAGTTTCAATCCGAATGTGATAAATCCACCAGAGTGAAGTGAAGTTTTCCTTTTTGTAATTTACAAAGGAACTGTTCGCATGAAATTTGATAGGTAAAATAGGTGGAATAAACTGGCTTTTCTAATGGCTTTCTAGAATTCATTATTCACATAAGAATATATTTGCAAATTACTAAGTTTCTCAGCCACTTATGTAGTATTAAATAAAGATTAATAATAATAATAATAAACATTTTGAAAATCATAAAATCTCCAAGCTGAAGGGCCTTAGGTAGCAAGTGCTTTGGGTAGCGTATGTACTATGCATTCAAATGATATTAAAGTTCCAGGACCACAAATATTGTGTGGTTAACTTCTACATTACCAAGGAGAAATTAATTGAGTTTTATGATTTAAAAGTTTAAAAATAAAAGAGTAATAATTATTTATGCACTTATGGTAGAATGTCAGGAAAACTGCTTCTTCCTGCCCTCTTCTCCAAAGCCGAAATGTCTGATAATGAGGTTAGCTAAAAACCAATAATCTTAATATTAAAATATTATTTTTTGATACATTGGAGTATTTGGCCATACATTTTCCACAATGACGTAGTATGTCAAAATCCCTATTTCATTTGCTTTCACATCAGTTACTTCCCATCTTTAAGCTCATGGTCATAAGATGGAGGTGATGGCACTGCTCTTATGGGGTTCCCTGGAGGTAAATGCCTAGAGGAAGAAAGCTATCAACTGAGTGGCTAGAACATAGTAAGTGCTGAATAAATGGTTTTGTACACACACCTGACACATATACCATACAATTTCCACGGTTCTTTGGTTTGGATCAATTTCTGATCCTACTATCTAGAACAGTGATTTTCAACCCAGCACACTGTTGTGCCAGGAGAGGATCTTAGGTGTGCCATGAAAATTTTTAAAGATCTTTAATCAAATTGTTTTCAAAAGAAGTTCAAAGCACAGTAAGTATATTCTTTTTTTACTCCTTTTTTTGATCAACATAATTTAAACCTCCATGTGCCACGGAGGTTTAACTACAGGTTCAAGGGTGCCATGAGATTAACAAACTTTGAATAACACGGATCTAGAGGCAAGAGTTCAAACACATTAGGATCCTGCTCTAGGAGGCAGGTCTGATAACCTACCTAAGGAAGAGAAGATAGAAATTAATAGATATTAACATCTGTTAACACAGGCCCATACTATTCTCACCTTTTATTACCAAAAATATTCAAGAAGTGACAACCTTTTATTCTGGCAGTGATGAGTAATCTAGTAGATGAATCAGCAACCTCAGGTCCCTATCATTGATTTCCTATAATTTTATTGTATGTGTAGAAGTTATGAAGTTTCAAGTTCCTTTGAAATTCCTCCAAAGCCTATGATTGAAATTAGTTGTAATTAACATTTAAGCAATTTTTTTCATTCTCTCTTATTAGAGTTTGAAATGGTCACTTTATACGGACACGCCGAGCTAGCAAACCTAGTTTTGGGGCAATCTGTCTAACAAAACAACAGCGTGGTATCAGCACATCACAGCCAACACCTCTGAGCTTCACTTTCCCTGCACGTCTGATGAGGGCCTTGAATATCACAGTTTGTTTCTTTCTAGCCCTAAAAATTCTAAGCTAGTTCCGAGTAGTTCTAAGTTACTTTTATTTCCAAGATTACTGCATAAAACAACTTTCAGAACTCTTTCTTGGTTTTCCAAATAGTGCTAGAGTAATCAGGTAACAAATTTGAATTTATAATATTAGTGAAAAGCAAAAAAAGGTAAAAACCCCACATCCATCACTGAAGTAGAATAATCTCTAAAACAAATCATTTGTTGTGCCAAACAGAAGTCACAGACACACTTTCATAACTCTTCAGAGAAAAAAATGTACTAGGTGAATTAGGAAGGAAAACACACACACACAGACATGTCTTAAGTGTTAGTATGAAATGAAACCTATCCCATCAGATAGAACTCGGCCAAAATCCAAGGGCTGTTTTTCAAAAGAGGCTAAATTACTCCTTCCCACCAGCAGTAATCTAATATTTCATAAACCATAATTTTAAGGAGAAGGAAACTGAAAATTAAGTGTACAATAATAAGAATTTTTATTTTGTAGGGTTTTTTTAATTTAGCAAAGAAAATCACTCTAATAAAAATATATCATATCAGGGCCTGGTGGCACCTGTGGCTCAGTGGGTAGGGCACTGACCCCATATAACGAGGGTGGCAGGTTCAAACCCAACCCTGGCCAAACTGCAACAACAACAACAAAAAACAAACAAACAAAAAAAAAGCCAGGCAATGTGGTAGGCGCCTGTAGTCCCAGCTACTCAGGAGGCTGAGACAAGAGAATCAATCACCTAAGCCCAGGAGTTGGAGGTTGCTGTGAGCTGTGTGATGCTACAGCACTCTACCAAGGGCGGCAAAGTGAAACTCTGTCTCTAAAAAAAAAAAAAAAAAAAAATCGTATCTAGTAGTAGCTACTTTTTTCTTTTCTTCAGAGAAATACAAGAGCTTATCATCTAACTAAATTTTCTGCCCTGATGCTTCAACTGAGCTCAATTCTAACAAGTCATGTGAGTTAAGTTAAAAAACAGATTTCAACAAATCATTCCTATACTCATGAATAAGCCCATAAATTTTCAGAAAGAATTTGCTTTTAAATACTGATAGTCCTTGATGTTTTTTTCTTTTTAAATTTTCACCACATTTGCCCCACTAGAGCTCTAAATAATTCAAAAAAAGTTAGGCTGGGAAATTATGTTCCCACTTTGCCATGCTTTTTTTTTTTTTTATTACCATTCACATTTATCAGAAAGCTAAGAAAGGGATTTGTAAAGGGACTGTAAAGAGAAAGAATGGCCCAACACATTCCTTCAGAGATACCCAAATAATTTAACTTCAGCAACACCCACGTCTTTCCAGTTCTACCACACTCTCCTACATGTCTTGGGCAGCCTCCCATTAGCCACAGTCCTGACAGCTCCACCTCTCTTGGAATACCTTCCTCAGGATACCCATTTGGCCAGATGATCAGAGAGAGGGGTCTCAGCTTGGACCTAATAGCTGGAATATTCTACTTATTGCTTCCATGAGTTCAACATCAAGTGAGATCACCCAGTATTTGTCTTTTTTCTGCCAGGTTTATTTCATTTAGCATCTATGTTATCACAAATGATATAATTTCCTTCTTTTTCAAGGCTGAAAAATATCTATATGTGTGTTTGTGTGTTTATGCAAGTACATGAACTTGCCACCATGCATTTATGTTGGCAGCACTGTATAAACATCTTGGTAGAGTTTCATAACTTTGGTATATCAGTATCTCACAGCTATGTCAACTTGTGATATCTTGCTGAGTTTCACTGTAGCAGGAAAATGAGGCCCGATGGAGAAAAAGATTTACCTGAACACCTGTGTTTGAAAGAAGAAGGGCTTTATGTCAGCCATGGTGGACTAAAGTCCAAAATGGCCGAGCTCCCCCAATCAGCTCTCTCCCTGTCCTTAGGACTCACAAGTAGGCAGACAAAGGAATTATTATATTGTCCCTCATTGGAGGTTTCAAAACATTTGCAGGGTTTACAGAAGCAAACATGAGTTTCAAGGTTCCAGGAAGCTTGAAACTTTGTTTTTATAAATTCTTAAGAGCTGAGTCACTATGGGGAGGACTTTGCAGGGGTGTCCTCCAGCTTCTGGGAGAAGCCTTTTGCCCTTCTAGATTAGAACATACTCTTCCCATGAGTTCTCTCTCATCATTATTGTTTTTGCTTATTTTTGTGTACCATCATGAGAATATTGGAGCTTGAATTAGAACAATGAACAAACATTAAATTTCTTGGTAAACTTGGCAAGAGTGGTAACCTGGTTCTTTGTATCCTCAATGAACCCCCAACAATAAAAGAAAAAAAGTAGATTAGAGGTTTACCAGAGGTTGGGTGAAAGTGGGAAAGGGGGAGTTTCGCTTTACATTACAGAGTTTCTGTTTGGGGTTGGTAAAAATTTTGGAAGTAGGTAGTGGTGATAGTTGCTCAACACTATGAATATAATTGATAGCACTGAATTATATGCAAAAAGGGCAAATTGTATGTTGTATACATTTTACCACAAAACACTTGGCAAGAGTGGAAATGAAATCAGAAACATATTGGTCTAAGTTTAAAAATAGATGAAATGTTTTTCTGAGGGGACAGAAAGTATCACTGATGAGGAGACATCAGGGTGACTATTAACAGGTAGAACCGACAAAAATATTGCAAAAACTTGTCAAATTGTATGTCAAAATCATTATCTGACTGTGATAAGCATAGAAAACTGAGTAAACATTTAAAATTCTAACTGAAAATCTTGGCATGAAACAGGTATGTGCAAATATAATCCCACAGGAGCTCACTGATGAACAAAAGCAAAGGAGAGACAAAGTTTTCCAAGACCTTTTGGAGAGGCAAGACCATGTTTTGGGTCTTGGTATCACTGGTGATGAAACAGGGGTGTACCAATATGATCCTGAAACAAAACATCAAAGTGCACAATGGAAGTCAGCCAGTTATTCACAACCAAGAATGTTCCCCTCAGTCCAAATGGAATCAAAACAATGTTGCTAACCTTGTTTGATATCATATAGATAGTTTGTTGTGAATTTGCACCAACTGGACAGTTAACCAAGTTTACTGTTTGGAAGTGCTAAAAAGTATATGTGAAAAGGTTAGACAAAAAACACCTGAACTTTTCACCAACAACTCATGGCTCTTGCATCATGACAATGCACCAGTTCACATGGCGCTGTCTGTGAGGGAGTTTTTAGCCAGTAAAAAAATTACTATATTGAAACACCCTTCCTGGTTACTTGATCTGGCCCCCAATGACTTTTTCTCTTCCTGCAGCTGAAAGAAATACTGAAAGGAAGATGCTTTACTGACATTCAGGACATGAGGGGTAATACGATGACACCTCTTATGATCATTCCAGAAAAGTGGCTCTGAAGGGTAGATCAGCCAAAATACTCCAAGGGAAGTACTTTGAAAGTGACCATAGTGATATTCGGCAATGAGGTCTGCAACAATTTTTCTAGGATGAGTTTACAAACTTAATGTCAGATGTCATGTATATCACATGTTCTTTATGCATTTAGCCACAAGTGGAAACTAAGTTGATTCCATATCTTGGCTACTGTGAATAATGTAATGAATATGGAAATACAGATATCTCATTAACATACTGATGTCATTTCCTTTATTGATATATGCCCAGTAGTGAGATTGCCAAATCATATAGTTCTATTTCTAATATTTTGAGGAACCTCCATACTGTTTTTCATAATAACTGAAACAACTGACATTCCCACTAACAGTGTACAAGGCTTCTCTTTTCTCTATAACCTCATCAACACATTATCTTTTGTCTTTTTGATAACAGCAATTCTAACAAATGTGTGGTGATAGCTCATGGTGGTTTTGGTTTGAATTTACCTGATGATGATCGAGCATTTTTATATACCTGCTGGTTATTTGTGTGTATTCTTTGGATAAATGTCTACTTAGTTTCTTTTCGCATTTTAAATTGAATAATTTGATTATTGCTATTGAGTTGTTTGAATTCTTTATGTATTTTGGATATTAACTCCTTATCAAATGTATGGGCCCTGCTGTGGCTTACATAGGAGCCAGCATAGCTTTATTTGACTTTAACATCTTCTATGATTGAGGATGATTGTTTTCACTTACTTGAGTTAAACTAGGAGAAATATTAGCAACCCTCAGCTATATGGTTTGCAAATATTGTCTCTCATTCTGTAGGTTATCTCCTCACTGTCTATTGTGTTTTGTTTTGTTTTGCTATGCTTTTGCTGTGCAGGAATTTAATTTGATGCCATTCCATTTGTTTATTTTTGCTTTTATTGCCTGTGATTTTGAGTTTATATCCAAAAAAATCACTGTGCAAATCAATGCATGGGATTTTCCCCTATGTTTTCTTATAGTAGTTTTAGAGTTTGAGGTCTTCTGTTTAAATCTTTACTCCACTTTGAGTTGATTTTTGTACATGGTGTGAGATAACAGTTTCATTCTTCTTCATATGGATTTCTAGTAACAGCACTATTTGTTGAAGAGATTATATTTTCTCCATTATGTATTTTTGACATGTTTGTCAAAGATTAATCGACCTTAAATGTGTGGATTTATTTCTGGGATAACTATTCCATTCCATTGGTTTGTATTGTTTTTATTCTAGTCCCAAGCTATTTTGATTACCATAGTTTTGAAGTAAATTTTGAGATCAGGTAATGTGATGCATCCAACTTTTTCTTTTTCAAGATTGCTTTGGCAATTTGGGGTTTTTGTGGTCTCATATAAATTTGGCAGTATTTTTACAAATTCCCTAAAAAACATCATTGCACTTGAATCTATAGCTAACTTTGGGCAGTATGGATATTTTAACAATACTAATTCTTCCAGCCCATAAACATGGGGTATTTTTCCAATTATCGTGTCTTCCGCAATTCCTTTTCATTATTGTCTTATAGTTTTCAGTGTATAAACCTTTTACTTCCTTGGTTAAATTTAGTCCTATGTATTTTTAATGGATTATAAGAGATTGATTCCTTGATACTTTTTTTAGAATGTTAATTGGTGTTATATAGAAATTCTGCAAATATATGTACGTTGATTTTGTATCCTGCAACATTACCAAATTAGTAATTTATCAGTTCTGAAAATTTTTCTGGAGTCTGTAGGTTTTTCTGTACATAAGACAAGCAGAAATCATCAGCAATTACAGATGATTATTTACTTCTTTCAGATTTGGATGCCTTTCATTTTTTTTCTTTGCCTAATTGCTCTGCCTAGTACTCCAGTACTTTGTTGATTAGAAGTGGTGAGAGTGAATATCTTTGTCTCCTTCCTGATCTTAGAAGAGATTTCAACTGTTCTTAATTGAGTATAATGTTGCTGAGGGCTTGTCATATATGCCCTCCATTATTTTAAAGTACATTTCTTTTATAACTATTTGTTGAGAGTTGTTACCATGAAAAAATGTTGAATTTTATCAAATGCTAATTCTGCATCTATTGAGATGATCATCTAATATTTATCCTACCTTCAACTCATGTGATTTGTTACATTTATTGCCTGTGTATATCAAGCCACCTTTGCATTCCTGGAATAAATTCCACTCTACCATGCTATGTGACCCTTTCATTGTACTGCTGGATTCATTTTGCTGGTATTTTGTTGAAATTTTTGCAACTTTGTTCATCAGGAATATTGGCCTGTAATTTCCTACTCCTCAAGTGTCCTAATCTGGCCTTGGTTTAAAGAGTAATGCTAGACTCCTGAAATGAGTTTGGAAGTATTTCCTCTTCTTCAATTTTCTCAGAAAGTTTGAGAAGAACTTGCATTTATTCTTCTTTGAATGTTTGACAGAATTCACCAGCAAAGCCAGAAGACCCTAAACCTTTCACAGTTTGGAGAGTTCTGGCTACTGATTTAGACTCCTTACTTGTTACTGTTCTATTCAGTTTTTCTATTCATGATTCAGTCTTGGTAGGTTGTTATGTTTCTATGAATTTATCAATTTCTTCTAGGTTATTCCATTTGGAGCATATTATTGTCCATGGTAATCTCTTACGACCCTCTGTATTTATGTGCTATCAATTGTAATGTCTCCTCTTTCCTTTATTACTTGAGTCTTCTCTGTTTTTCTTACTTTACCTAATGATTTGTCAATTTTATCTTTTCAAAAAAACAAGTTTTAGTTTCATTCTTTTACTTGTCTCTATTTCACTTCTTTCTTCTCTAATCTTTATAACTTATTTCCTCCTGCTAATTTAGAGCTTAGTGTGTGTGTTTTTTTTCTAATTCCTTGAGGTATAAGCAAGGTCATTTATTTAAAATCTTTTGGTTCTCATCTAGGCATTTATCACTGTGGATTTCCTTTTAGCATTATTTTTGCTGCATCCCATGAGTTTGGTATTTGTGCCTAGTACAGTGCCTACTAAATAGAAGGTATTTCATAAACAGTCTGTGTGGGTACATGTGTGTGTGTGTGTGTGTGCCGACCTCCCCTTCATTTCAAGGCAATAAAGTCTTGTTTTCATTGTTACATGTCACTTTTTATTAATGATGAGTTGATCATTACATGGAAGAAGTTAAGTTCACTTTCTTCCATATAAATTCTACATTTCATCTGTGTAAGTTTAGAGTCCTGGACAATAATATATGAAGATTGGCATAATTTCTGAAAGCCAAATAATACGTAATTATGAAATTGGGATGGACACAGGTGCTAAGTTAAAAATAACACAGTGCCTATTTTTCACTAACTTTTCTTTCCTATAAATATTGCATGTTTTCCAAGTTGGTGGATTTTTTTACTAAAAAAGAAATCATTTATTCCCAAGTAATATGAAAGTACCTAAAAATACTCCATATAGGCTCAGAAAAAAGTAACCAAAATATCAAAGCACACTATATTGATGTATATTAAAGCAGAAAATCTCAGAGAACAAACCAAACAAGTTCTTTGCAGAGCTTAGAACCTTTATACATCACTGGGAAAACATCCTGTATAAGTAGAAAATTAAAGATAAAAGAGAAATAGCACAATCTCCTGAATTACAATGCCCCTTACAATAAATAAATCATATTAACATTCAATTAGTATCGTAGGAGCATTTTTTCCAAAAGCCACATTCAATTGGGCATCAGTTAAAATAACACAGATATGATTGTTACAGTTTCAATTTGTGGAACATTTTTTTCCCTTCAAAAATTCCAGAACGTTTATGCAAACAGAAAAGTGCTCTTGTCATTGGTTTTGAACTTATTACCTCAAATTTCTGTGAGAAAAACAAGAAATCCTTTTCATCTGGATCCTGACATAGCACTTTTATCTTATTTACTTTAAGTCACTGTGTTTCTGTTTACAGCATATAAAAAACACTTACCAGAACAAAGGTTCCGGTGTTGATGTGTCAAACCACAGACTCTGACAGCTGAACAAATAGCAGGGGCCAAAGTCCACTGGAAATATTCACACTCCTACAGGTCAAGTTTGGGTCTGCTCTGCCTGAGATTCCTTTAACATTGGTTTGTCATAGCAGGTAGCGGACCAGATTTACTCTTGAAGACTGGAAACATGCATTGTGCCATCCAAAAGGCAGAAGCATTGGATGGGGCTTATTTGATGCAGATCCTCTGGCATGATGGTGCAGAATCTCTCTACCCAGCCGTGTGGCTGAGAGACAACTGCCAGTGCTCTGACTGCTACCTGGATTCCGCAAAAGCGAGGAAACTTCTCATTGAAGCTCTTGATGTGAACATTGGTATTAAAGGCTTGACATTTGACAGCAAAAAGGTACTCATCTTAAATTATCTCTCTCTTTTGCTCAAGTTAAAAAAAAAGAGCTAGTCTACAAAAATGTAAATCACTTTTTATTTGGCCATATCTATAACCATGTATGGAGGCATGTTTGCACGGCGCTTACAGAAAAGCATGCACACTCACTCAATGGAAGTTTCTCCTACTGTTAGTAGTGTTATCATTATTACTACTGCTATTATTTTTAATCATTACTCTTTCAGTGAGTGTGGCAGCTTTGAAGACACAAAAACTATTTCTCCAATAAGAGCAATACTCCCAGGCTTTAGTTTACTCATCTTTCGAACAGGAATAACAAACAGAACTTGCTTGTAAAAATGTGATGAGTCACTGAGATAAGATGGGGAAAAAATGGTTGACATCGTGCCTGACCTACCATGAGCACGTAAAACATAATACTGAAAAATATTTGTTCATCAAATTAATAGGTAGATGGACAAGGTTTGTTCTGATATTCTCAAACACACAGCCCTCAAGACTACAAACTAGATGTGGCCACCACCCCCTGATTCTCTCTTCCAAATTACTAGGATTCTTATTATTCTTTTGTCCACATCTCAAATTGAGGACTTGCTCCCAGGTTTCACTGATTGTTATATATATGACTGTAGAAATGTTATTTTGTCTTACATTCCTCACCTGAAAATGAATAATAATAGTAGTATCTTCTCATGAAAGTCACTGTGAAGACTAGATGTTATGTCCGCAATGCTTTTTATACAGTAAGTACTCAAAATGGTATAATTTTCATTGGTGCTGTTGTTGTTTTCATTGCCATCATTACTATTTCTAATACTCTTGGCAGGACTCTTAGTTGATATCTAGCTTGGGTCATCACAGAAAGTTTGGGGACCATAGATTTAGAAGACATAGGATAAGAACTTAAGATCTAATCAGATTCTATTTCTTGCATGGTACTTAGGGGCTTCAAAGCTCAGCTGTATCCCTTTAACTTATAGTTTTTCTCTTGTTTTCCAAAAAGTTAAATTTACTATATGGCTTTAAAAAAGGAACCAAAGAATAATTGGATTCCCCGACTATTGTAAATAACATTCAGAAACAGAGCAACAGTGGAGAATTGAAGTACATAGAAGCGTAATATGCACACAGCTGATATTTTTTTTTCTGTGTTATAAGGTGTATATCACATGGCCCGATGAGCATTACAGTGAATTCCAAGCTGATTGGCTGAAGAAAAGATGCTTTTCCCACCAGGCCAGAACAAAGCTCCAAAGAGAATTGTTTTTGCCAGGTAACCCTGCCAAAGTCTTCAATGTCTTTAAAAACCCTTATAAGGAGGATCTTACAGTAAGAATGTGCTGAGCAGAAAATTCTAACTTTTGTGCTTTGGTTATAATATTATTATAATTTATGTGGTATGTTTAAAGTTTTGCCAACAAAGATCATTTGATAAGCAATTCTAGACATTCTATAGAAGAAGAAACAAAGTAAGTGCAGCAAACTTGTACTCTTGTCATTTAAAGCTAAGTCTGGCACAGCACAGCACAGATACCCCATAAAAACTCATTACAAACAGGCCAGATGAACTAGATGTGGGTTGGCCCTTTTTAACTATTTTGTCTAAGGCCAGAACAACACAAATCACCACAGTAGAAATCCCTAAGCTCATGTCCACCAATGAAATGATAATACCAACAAAGCCGTGGAATGGTATGCACAGCCTTGCGTGTGCACATGAGTGTATGAGTGTACGTGTGTCTGTGGACATGCAAGTGTACACACAAGTGCACGCAGACACATTTGACTGGGAAGAGCAAGTTATGTAGGTCTCAAGGGCATCTGTGACCAGGAAAAAATGTTAAAAGAAGCTACAAAGGATGGATTCACTGGAAAAATAGGACTTTGTTATTGAGCTAAGAGACAAAATAAAATAAATATTTAAGAAAGGTAGAAAAAAGTATTTAATGTAACTTTTAGGAGATAACAACATACTTGAAGCAGAGTCACAGGTGAGGGATGAGAGGTGTTTAATCTTCACTTTCTAACTATTTTGAAGATTTGTTACATGAGACTATGTGGGTCAAAGGCAACCTGAAAATTATGATGATTCTTACGTATTTGTTAGAACCTTGACTTCTACACACACATTGACAAGACAAGTTTCCTTGAGCTTTCTTTTCTACTGTGAACCAGGCCTAGTCAACTACAATCCTATTGAGCATCTACCAGGGGTCCTCAAACTTTTTAAACAGGGGCCAGTTCACTGACCATTGGAAGGCTGGACTGTGGGCCCCAGGACCAGTCAGCTGCTAAGCAGGACAGGCAGCAGTGGCAAAAACATGTCCTAAGCAGGCTGCATGTGGCCCACGGGTCATAGTTTGAGGACGTCTGAAACCAGTCTTGTTGAATTTGGTAATACTTCTAAGAATTCTGCTTCATATACCAAGATAGAGTTTTTGCCTTCATTCCTTTCAAGTCTGAAATTCTCAAACATGTGTGGTAACTTTCCATGGCTTTAAATGCTGGACTTACGATAGTTTATCAGGTATGATGATGTTACTGATGAATCACCTTGAACCAAAAAGCTTCACCATTTCCTGCAGTTATCAATGACAGGGCATAACACTGTCCCCTTCCTGTTCAAGCATAAGCCACTCCTATAAAGAATTAAGTTCCTCCATTCCCTCCTTCTCACCATTCTGACAACTGACAAGGTTTTGTTCTAATGCTTTCTGCCCTATCCACCAATCCATTTTCCCCTTTGTCTAACTGGTTGAATCCAGATGAATATCCAAGGAAAGATGGTTTTCCTGCCTTCCTCCACGGAGTGCTTTGCTAGATTCTTCAAGAAGTCTCCAGTTATGTAACTTAGTAGCCACGGTCTGGGCCAAATAGCAGTGTCACCAATGTATTATTTTTTTTATTTATTTTAGATTTCTTCTGGTACTCAAAATATTTTTCTTTAACCCTGACCTGATTTTCCAATCCTATTGGATTTTACTTTCATTTCCTTCAAGTTCTTCTTCTGATTACTTCAGGAAATAAAAATCCCACTTTTTATTATTACAGCTTAAGCTTTTAAGCATTGTAAAAGGATCAGGCCACCCCCCTCCATTAATATTTCTTGAGGAGCACAGTCTTATAGTTAACATTTCTCAGGACTATCGGGCCGTAGCAAAGTGGAAATGATACAACGCTCAATTAAGTCGTGGAAAAACCTGGTCACAATGACAGGCTGGGGTCGTGAATAATATACAAGGAGCACTGGCTGCTATTTAGACACTGGAAAATAGTTTCATCATTTAAAACAAGATCGAATTTTTAAAACTCATTCTCAAGCTGTGCAGTTGGTGAATAAGAGAAGAAATTAACCGGCCGTTCTTGGAATGTTGGTTCTGTGGCTTTTTGCCTGAAGAATTTGATACCTTGTTTCACTGCCAAGGCGTATTTTCAGACACTTATGCTACACAGCAGGTAAACAAACTCAGTCAGATTTGTGAAAGGATCCTGTTTTTTAATCCCAGTGGCAATGTTTCCTCTTCTGCGAGCACAATCCGTGGAGCGAGGGTTACAGGCTATTTAAAATCTGGAGTCAAGATGCAGAGTAGTTTTCCTTGATGTTCTTCTGGCACTCGCTGTTGAACTCAAAAATGAAAATACAAATGTTCACCGTCCAAAAATACTTTTGTCATGGGACAATCACAGCTGAAAGGAAGACATGGATAATAATTATTCCTTCATAAATTTCTACCCAGTTGCACATACATTGGGCACTTCTTGTGTGCCAAAAACCCTGTAAGGAAATAGCAAGATAAAAAAAGACATAGATTCTTTCCTTGAAGATGTATCAAGCCCAGAAGCGAGCAATAGCCAGGAAAGCAAATACATATAACACATGACTTTAAGGGCATCAGAACCACACAGAGAAGGCTAATGATGACAGAGAGGAGGAAATTGAAGAGATGAGGGAATGATCCTCAGGAATGAGCTAATGCTTGAGCTGGGTTTTGAAGAATAAATCAGTGTATCAGGCAAAGATAGAAAGTAAAGGCATTCTCAAGCTTATTGAAGGATAAAACAGGATGCATTTAGGGACCAAACCAGAAAGTGGCTTATGTGCACTCCTTGGTGCTGGACTTGTAGGCAAGGGAGAGTTTTCCCACCGTGAACTCGGGGAATCCAATTCCATTCATTTCTCAGGCTGGGTCTCTGCCTACAGAGCCAGAGAAATGAGTTTAAGATCATAATACATTTAAGAAGATGATTGCCTTACTTTTTCAGTCTACATTTCACAGCTTTAGAGTTGTATATTTCTGATTTTGATCAAATGGTGTAATTTTTTTCAATGCCTACAAGTTTGTGAACATTGCCTATACGTCACTGTTCCCTTCCTACACTGTTTACTCCACCAGGGTGCCCCTTAGGCTGGGTTTTACTATTTTATATTGTACACTAACTTTTTGGCCACCCTGTAGTTATCTTATAGAAGACAGTGAAGTGATCATAGGAAGACTTCGGTCAAGGCTGTGTCTGTTGCATGGACCAGCCTGGAGAGTGACTGGGAGCAGGGTGACCACAGCGTGGCCCAGAAATGATCCTGTAAGAGACAATGAGAGCCAAAGGGGTGCAGGGGCTGGGGGGAGAATCTGTATTCACTAGGAACATCTGATGACCTATAGGATAAGATGTTGCTCATCCTGTCCCCTACGCTCTACCAATGGAAGACCTGATTTTTGAAGCCTGGCAGGTCTATGTTCCTAAATATCTGGATGAAAACCATGACCTTTAATAGAATATTAAAAACATAGATATTTTATATGTACTAATTTGACATGGAAGATAAAATTACCTTCCATGTCAAATTTTGGATTAATTACATATTCATTTTGTGATTAACTTAGAGATACAAAATTCTCAATATATAACTGGCAGAAATGAAAAAAATTGCTATATACTATGATTCTACATATATAAATGTATATGTGTGTGTGCTCTTTTCATTAATACTTAACGTCAGAACAAATTAATGCTTGCTTTAACTCTTTCAACTGATACTGAAACAGTTTTATGTTAATCTCTGACTTTAATAATATTCCTTTTTGAAAACTGACATTTTAAAAGTTGTGATTAGAAGAACATCATTTTTTCTGTGGAGACACTCTGCTTAGTTTTCCGGGCAACCCAGGGATGGAGTGCACCATACAGTCAAAAGAGAGCATTTCCCCACAATTCTAGATGCCTCTCTTACAGCAGAATCAGTTTTTGCTACCTACTGAATCAGATTACAACATTTTAGTCTATAATTATAACCCCTCCTGTGTTTCAAAAGGGCCATTCCACAAGAGAAAGTAAAAACTGTCAAGTAACTGTCAAGACCCTCTAAAATCTATTTGCTTTGCAGATGGCAAGAAAAAATAGTAAGCTCCCTCCTTTTTTGCAGAGTACCATGTGTTTACAATGAAGATTTTATGACCGTGCAAAGAACAAGGTTGGTTTAGTGAAGAGACCATTTTTACAGAGCCTTGTCAAAAAGCAAAAACCATGTATGTTTAAATTAGCAAGTAACACATACAATAAATACACCTCGCCCCATGAGATATTTTACCCTTATCTCTAAGCCTTAGCCCATCTGTTCTTGAATACTGAGAGGTGAAAGTCTGTCGTGCAAGTTAACAGTGGAGAAGGGTATTTGAAATGTTACTGGGTAACTATAAAAATAGCAAAAGAACTGGGAGGTTGTTTTTTGTTTTTCTTTGTTTTGTTTCTTTTTTCAAGCATATGCCAGGTTAGAATGGCTTCCAAATAGTCCCATCCACAAAGCAGCCCCAGAGTAATCAATCAAGCCTCCATGTCATGCACCCCAATGTCCTCCCTTCTCAAGGCAGACATAATAAAGCTTCCTTCCTGAGATCACCCAGATTTGTGCTCTGATGTGCAGGTTTGACAACAGCCTACAGACTTCGTATGTCTTATAATGGAAGCAATACTCTATTCTTTTATGCCTATCATATGTGAAATGGACCTATTACCTTTCAAAGAAATACCTTTGGGATTTTGATGAAATTAATACAGCTATGTCACGCGCGCGCATGGAAGTTTATGAATGTGTACTTTGCTCCATTTTTTCTGCTGCACCATCTTGATGTCTTTCAACATACCCTTTTCAGAACTCTATGTAACCTAGTATTCCTACTTAATTTCTGCATTGTACTTAGTAAATTAGGCATCATATCTAAAGGGTCTAATGCATCTACACAGGATAGGGCTGCCCTTGTTCTGACAGTATACCCAAGATGGGAGACTCAAAACCTGGGATGCACCTGCAGTGCCCTGTGCTTTTAGCAGATGCCACTATACTGGAGGTTGTTTTCACAGCCATATCTCACACTTTGGTTTTCCCTTGTAAACTCTGTCTAAGCTCTTCTTCCTCCTTCCTTTTAATTTTACCCATACTTGTAGCTAGAAAACATATCACCGTGTGCTCAGAGATAAATATTTAAAATAAGTCTATTTTACAACAGGATACATTATAGACAATTTTTAGAATCGGTTCACTACGTCTATTACTTTTTTAAATGCTTAGATAAAAGACATAGTAATTATATCCTTTCTGAAAAATCATTTGCTTTAGCAGCTTCCTAAGACAATGCTAGTACTAGGCAGAACCTTTGAAACCTGGCATCTTATAATATTTAAAAGCCTTTGGAAAGTTTAAGGATATTTTTGAGAACCCAAACCAAATTTAATTCAAGAACTATTATAGTTTACTCCTTTTACATATTTTTTTCAGTATAGGTGATATATCAAAATTTAAGGGAAATATTCTAACTTCCTTACTCTTGGAAAAATAATTTTCTATAATTCTACTAAAGTATATTTATTATTTTTTCTTTTCTTTTTTTTTTTTTGAGACGGAGCCTCAAGCTATCC